>UCOM01001293.1:0-44475 GCA_900474385.1 Ormyrus pomaceus
TTGGAAGTGATATTCAGGAAAATCTCAAAACTTATGATTTTGAAAATCGAGAAAACTTAGACTATGTTTATATAATTCCATTTTTATACGGTTTATAGTGTTCAGTTAAGTATCTTTTAAACATTTAATACGCAAAAGTTAACAAAAACATATAAATATAATTATTACTAATGATTTATATCTCGATTGACTTTTGACTCAGAATGTATAGCCTGAACATGCTTAAGTTCCGTGATAGATTGGACTTTAAATTGCATTGCTTCGGGATCAAAGTAAATGTATTTTATTGAATACTGCAAAATATCGCTTTTATCAGGCAGGGATCGAT
The DNA here is from genome assembly GCA_900474385.1 of Ormyrus pomaceus. Classification (NCBI taxonomy): domain Eukaryota; kingdom Metazoa; phylum Arthropoda; class Insecta; order Hymenoptera; family Ormyridae; genus Ormyrus; species Ormyrus pomaceus. The sequence goes on from UCOM01001293.1 coordinate 329, forward strand.
TTTTCACTCATTACGTAATTAAAATCAATTAGCAGATTTTATTACGTCGTCACAACATTTTTCTGTAATTAGAGAATCGCAGTAAAGAAAGTTGTTGAAAATATTAGCTTTCTATATAATAAAATTTCACAGTCAATAAAAAAAAGCTCATCAACCCTGCCGTATAATCCCCCATGAAATCCTGTTAACTGTAAGATGGTTTTGTACTTAAATATAGTGCTTCAAAGAAATAACTCATAGTATATCGTCCACTACAATAGATGAAATATTGTTGTATTTAATTGTTCCTTTAGTTTGATGAAATAGTGTTATAGTCAATAAAAATTTAAGTTTTTTTTGAAGATCACTACTTACATCGCTTTGATCAATCGTAAGTTATACGTATTTTTTCTGAAAAATGCATGAAAACAATTGAAAGTATAAAGTAACATTAAATAAATTATTCATTCAAGTATTATTTAAATTTAATAAATACGAAATTCCTAATTTTTTTTATTACGAAACAATTGGTGAAGCATTGAATATTTTTACATGGATTTTTACATAAAATTATACTTTCACGTAAACCGTATAATTTAAAATTTTTTAAATTAATTTAAATCTTTACAAACGTTATTGATTTCCTGTAGAATAATTAAATATTATTTTATTCCAACAGCCTTAAAAACATAGCCTTATTATACAATAAGCCGCATTGTGTGCGAGTTTAAGTGTAATAAAATCTTCAATTTTGAAATACTTTTGAATTACAATTGTCTCGAAGTCAAACACATTATTTTGACTCGGCAACGGTGAAAAACTATAAACGACTAATAAATACATTCATCAGCCCATTGTCTGCCCCATCTCTCGAGGTTCTGCAAACTGCGGTGTTCGCGAATTACGAGGTGTTTGCATTGAAAACCTCCCAATCGATGCATAATTTCATCGATGAAAGCAATTCATTTAACAGGCAATACTTTGCCTTTTTCTTTCGCAGCTCAACGATTGGGAAACGGCGTCTTCTGTAACTGCTAGTTAAACGTATGGAGAGTGTGACGCTGTCCTGCTGCGTGGTGAATGAACTAAACGAATGTTCAACTTTTTATCCGAATGTTCGATCAAACTTAAAGAGATGTTTTACATTGATTTTAGATTAATTAAATAAACGATTGTTGTTATATTTCACTTTTTCTGGAACGTGTCCACGATTGGAGTGATTGTTTATTGTGTGTTTGTTGTAAAATTACACCGCCGTCAAGCATGCAAAAGTACTAACTTTACGATTGAACATGTAATAATGTATAGTATTTTGTAATACAATGTGGGCGGTAATAGGTTCACTCAAGAAATTAAAAATGAAACAAGCAATCATTGTTACAGATAAGATTTTGCACATAAATCAAATGTGAAATTCCTTTTTAGCGTTCTATTGAACAGAGGTAAAAACATTCTTTAAATAAACCATTCATATAAATAACAGACAATTATTATATATTAAAAACTTAATAAACACGAAATTCTCTCTATTGCGTTGCTTTTTTTTGCAAATCATGATGATCTGAAATATGAATAATAATAAAAGTATTTTAATAAGAAAAATATACGCAATGCAAGTATTGACGATTTTCTTTGATGTCTTTATAGCAATTTGAGTTTTGTAGTAATTACGTTATTTTATTTGTTAAAAACAAATTAAAGTTGCTACCAGTAAGTACATGCGGGTCCTAAGTAGATGTTCGATAAGTTTAGCAGAAACGTAGCCAGCGATACTGAAAGCATTCTACTCATTCGGAAAGTATTTATTACAAGATATCACTTATAACATTACAAGATTCTTCATAATGCTTTGTGAATCTTATGATTTAAATATTTTATCGTTAAAATGTAATAAAATTTATGTAGTAATGCATCAATTCTATTAAAGCAATATTTTATATCATATAATACGAATATCATTTTATTTAACGATAAAACTCATCTTTTAAATTATTTAAAGCATCGAAAAGTATATTTTACATTTAGTTTTAATGTAAATAACTCTAAAACTAATAATATATCACAATATTATTTAAAAAATGTTTAAAGCAATTTTTAACAAATTTCGGAAGGAGTATCGCATTTTAATTTAGCAAAGTCAAACTGTCTGCCTCTCCCCCGAAAAAGTATCACAAGATCTAGGTACACTCATTTAGCATAATTGAATGCGCTCGCACAGAAGAGTCTAAAAATCTCCTTTCTCTCCTATTTTCAGGTCGTCGCAATTTCTGCCGGCATAGTCGGACGGCATGAACCTGAGGCCAAGTCCGAGTGCTTAGCCGCAGGACCGATCCAGGAAGTACGGACTACCACTCCGACGAACGAAACTTAAAATTGGATTTCGATCGCGGGGGGTGGAAACGGCCGAATCCGTATCGGTGTACGTGTAAGTATTGGACGGGGAATAAAAGCAATATCGGCGCGTGGCTCGCGCAGCCAAGCCTTCGCCAATCTTGAGAGATCGGCAGGACCGATGATGGACGGTAATAAAATATATCGATATAATCTGAGATTAAATTAAGGCCGAGAGCTTCTCGAGAGTTTTTTGAAAGAATAGGCGAGATATTGCGGGGAGCGCGCGCAGAAATGAAAAATTCATTTTTCCAGAGTGGAATCGACGATTGTTGAAACTTAAATTTATAGTGGCTATTTTATCGCTGCGCTGTAAAAATTTTCAAATAACGCTTGAACAAACAGTCGAGAATGATGATTACAAAACTGTCGAGTGGATTTACGTGCTTAGTTCTACGTCGGTTTCCTAAAACTTCATTTAAGCTTTTTCGAGATTGAGGTAAACGCTAAAAAGTACTTGTCTTTTAATTAAATTACTTTTGAGCAAGTTTAATTTGAAGAAATTAAATAAACTTCTTGTAACAAAGGCTTCGGCGTAAAAGCAGACGGTGTACTTTGTTGTTGTTTTTATCAAATAAACCGAAAACCGCAACGATTATTCCAATAAATTCGTGTTCTCTAATCTTTGAGCGTATCCCTTTCACAATCTCGTATCAAAAATCTGTAATTAGAGGCTGCCGTTCTTGAAAATCTTCATTCACTTATTTGCGCTCCCTCATTCTTCGAGAGACCTAATTTTTAACGTGACGCAAGATCTCAATCGAACGGGTTGTGTTCTAGCCTCATCATCTATAATGCACCTTCCACGGAGAATGCAGTGGAATTTGAATTTCCAAACGTTGACTTGTAGTTACAGGATACAGAGTCTAAAATGAAGGTCAAATTTCGATCAGGTCGATAAAGACAACTAAATTAGATTTCTTAATAGACTCGGTGACTATATTACCCAATATTCACCCGCCCAGGGATTGTTTTTCTTTCTTATTCTTCTGTAGGTTTTAGACAAAGCATTGGGCCGTTCATATGCATATTGTAGGAGTACATTGAAGATGCGTTTGGTTACGGAATGCATCGTTTACACGCCTTGCATATGCAGATATGTAGCTTTCCATATGCTCGAATGGTTCGCCTCTTTCTTTAATTTTTTAGCAAACTTATCGATTCGTTTGAAAAATTTTAATGTTATTTTTATAAGTGTGTAATGATGTAACGCTTCGCAAATGATTATTTGTAGTTTAGATTCAGCATTGTTGTATATGACGAGTTTTTTATACGCATTGGAACTAGATGTATTCCATATGAATTTTAATGCTCCTATCAATATGCGTGAGTAATGTTCGAATACAGTAGTACGTATTACCGAAATCACAACAAATTATCCATTTAAATGACGACTCATCAGTCAATATGCGCAATGTAATATTAAACAATAAGGTTTATGAATACACATTTTTGAATAAAGCTATATATAAATGCCGTCGTTGACTAACGCGCACTTTTAAATCGTAGAATTTTTTTGAATAGCAATTAGATTTTCATAAATTGTATACGATAATGCTACTCATCTCTGCCTATTGAAATCAAAGTTTTTCTTTTCACCTCGAAACAAATTTGATTTATATACCCTTTAATTGCTGATCTCGGGAATAAACTAATTACTTTTAGACGTAAGATCGCGCAGCTCCTTCCTTAACACCTCAATCGAGGCAATTAAAATTCTCAACCTACGCGCGCAACCAGTAATCAATCGAGCTGCGCAATAACAAAATCGCTTCCTGGTACTCCGCGAAGGTCACCGGCCGAAAAGCCTCGATCCCAAAAAAGCTCGGTCGAATCGCGAATAAATCAGCGCAAAAATTCGTTCCATATGTCGGAGCGCGCGTCTCTCTGCCCTACCCTGAGCTCACCTGTCGGGCATCGAGCATTCTTCCAAGCCGAGGAGGCTGAAAAAAAGAGAGGCGAAGAAGTCAGCGAAAAAGCGCACTCTTCCGGCAATAAATTCCTCGGCCGACCGCACATCCGGATGCAGCTGTCTCGTATATGCGCGCGGCGAGCAAAAATGTACGAAAAAAAAGGCAAAAAAAAAAAAACTCGGCATTTTCCTCGCCCGTCGCCGAAGGAAGATGCGCTCGCGGCGTACGCGTTATAGAATAGAGACGGGCGAGGAGGGCAGGGATGACCCCTTTCACTGTGGCAGCGCAGCGCGGCGTTAGCCGGCGGCGGCCCCGACTCGTCGCATCTGTATATAAGGGGCCTCGCCTCTGGAAGAGGAGCCAACGAGAGGATAGGAGCGCACTCAGTCAGTCACATCTCTCTCTTTACCTGCTCAGGACGCTTGCACGGAGCTTTTTCTTTTTAACCTCTTACGGACTGCTTCTGGGATTCGGCTTACTGAACGGGACGACATGCTGAACGCTAAGGTTAGTGTGCCCATTGGTTATAGTCTTTTTCTTTTTTTTTTTTTCAATGGGGTTGGGGGGGTTCGGGAGACTGAAGCGTTTCTGGCTGGGATAGTTGATCTTGTAATTCGGTAACGTTTGGCTGGGATACTGAAGGCGAAGGAGATTTTTTTCGGGATTTGGATAAATATTCGCGAGGGTGTAGAGCATTTTTTATATTTTATATCAGGAATTAAGTTTTGTAACTTAATAAGGAGACGTTGAGATTAATTTTTAGAGGTTGCTTGCGGATTTAATACATAAATGTTCTCGGAAACTCTTTATGACAAAGGTTTTTTTTGGAAACACTATTAAAATGAATAAATATTTTTATGAAAAATTTTTTTTAATTTTTCGAGTAACCAAATTAAATTAAATTAATTTCAAACACAATTTAAATTTCATGTTTGATTAAGGCAAGTTAAAACAATTAAAGATTTCGTGATATTATTTATTAAACTAGCGGTTTTCGACGAATAAATATTATTTTTCGAGCTTTTTTCTATTAAAATTGAACAACAATTTAATTCTAGGTAAAACTAATATTTATATTAAACAAATAAACATTTATTACTATTGAAAAAAACCACGCGATCCATTAAATAAAAAAAAGGAGAATCAAATAACGCAAAGCGCAATTACAACCGCTCACATTTGCCTTCGCCCAGAAAGAAAAAACTACAATCGCTCTTATATTCTTTCCTCCATCTTTGAAATAACTCCGACGAGGTACGAGTGGCTCTCGGCGCTCAGCCACCCGCAATATAAAATTAAAAAATTAAACAACCGGCCGCGAAGTCGTTTGTAAAAAGAAAAAAAAAAGCCCCGCGCCCCTGAAACCTTATTAAAACCGCACGACGAATTATACGAGTCACGTGCGCGCGCTCTTTGGAAAAGAAGACTCCCAGGTGCATTAGCCCATCGTTCACCTGCGAGGACCGCGATTCTCTATTTTCCTTTTAAACCTCGGCGAGAACGAGAGCTCCTGCGGTTACTATTTATTATGCCGAGTGCTTGGACGTATCTCGGCTTTTCCGCTTGCTTTTTTTTCTCTCTTTATCTCTCTCTCGAGCTGCCGGCGGGCCGATGGTGAAGTGCGTTAAGCGAGTCGAGAAATTTTCGCCGGTGGTAGCTTTCGAGCTTTGATTTGGCGCGGCTAATTGCTGTTATTGACGAGGCGAGAGAGGAGGGGAGATCGGGGATTGCTCAGCGTTTTGCGGAGAATAATAAAATCGTTTTATTTGAATTTTGAAGGAAGATGCGCTTCAATGTTAGATGAGAAAAACGATTGTCTTTATTGTAGCTCGGGCAATTTTGCGCATTAATTTTATGCAAGCTTTTTCGCACAGGCTCCGCGGGAAAATATGATTACGGTTTAATTTATGAGTTATAAATCCTTTGAAATTATTACATTTTTACGGTATTAACGTATGCACAGTCGGTTTTACGCAGATTATTCAATAATGCAAGAAGAAATACTTTGTTTTAACAACAGAAATGCGCGGAATACTAGTCAGTGATATCTTCTTTGTCTCATTATCTAATTGACTTGTTTCTTTTATAAATATCTAATTAGATATTTGGTCATTTTAATAAAGCCAATGAAGTTCCTCAGCATTCCATTGCCAACATTTATCCATAATTTTTCAATTAGCATGCATTTATGCATCGACACGTCCGCATCTTCACCTCGCCTCCAATCATTACCTCACTTCTTATTACCTTAGCGATTCTCTAAAATGTTCACTTTCACCGTCGGTCGCGAGGCAAAAGGACAAAAATAAAGCAAAAAAAAAAAAAAAAAAAAATGTGCCCCCTTCCCCAGAAACAAGCCGAATGACAAGCTTTTTCTTCTCCTCCCATACAAATCTGTGTTTTCCTCGACTTTGTATAAGCCTTTTAAACTATTCGGGTCCTCTCTCCTCTTCGCTCCTCCCGCTCTAATCTCCCGCCCCCTCTTATCGCTCCCCCGCGTACCGCGTCGCGGTATTTCCCGGGGGGAAATAAATATTCCTCCCGCCCGGGCGAAATATTTTTGCATAGCTTTGCATCTCGTCCGCGAGTCGTCGAAACTACCCCCGCCTCGTTCCTTTTTCTCCGTGGCATAACCGCGGCATAATGATTGCAAATGCGAGGAGGCGCACGGGCAGGGAGCGGATCGCGACCCATGCTAATGCGCGTATTCCGGCAGCCGCAGCCGAATAATTTTCGAGCGACGCTCGGCGCTCTCTTCTGTTGCGGTATCAGAGCGAAAGGGAGAGAGAGAGAGAGAGAGAGAGAGGGAGGGAGGGTGTAATGCCGGACCGGAATCGGCCTTTTTTCACTTGCTTATGTATGCTTTTGACGCGGCGCGTTAAGGCAAGGGTTTTCGAGGTTTGCCACGACGACGAGGCGGGGATTTTCGATCTAATACTCGGCTTCCTTTTTTGGGGATAGCTTTCGCGCTGCATGTAAATCGTTCTTGTATAGTACCGGATAATAATCGGGATGTATTATTAGATGTCTTGGCTAAAGGAAAAGAGATATTTCCAAGGAATATGCTGGAGGAAGACGCTATATTGGACTTTTTTTTTAAATATATAGAAATGATACAAAAGAATATGCAAAAGGAAATCTAATATTTTATAATAACTTTTTCTTTTTTTAATCTGTCATTGTACACTATTATTCAGTTTTTCAATTTTCAATCGTACAATTCAATAAAATACCATTAGAAGTAATAATTTAAATTTACTATAAGCATGATGTTTGTTGTGCAAAAAATATAATCTCTAATAATTATACGTTTGCGCTTTCGTAAATTATTCATTAAATTAAACAAAATAATCATCTATATTTGAACGCAGAATTTTCAAGCTTAACGATACACTAATTATGATATAATACAATTTGAAAACTGCATCGATAATTACACGCATTATACACATCGATAAAACGCTTAATAACGGTCTTTTTAGCCAGCAGCCCTTATTCCATAAAGAATCCGAGCGCGTTCGATGCCGGCGCGGCTCTGAAATTACCCTCGAGTACCAGGCCAAGAAATTACGAAACACGAAAGAATCCTGGAAATTTGTTCGCGCGGGTGGGGATCGAGATTAGAGCCCCCGAATCGCGCCGGACTGTAGCCCGCACGCGAACTTCGACCGGTGAAAGTAATAGCGGGAGGCTTTCGAAGAGCTAATTACGGTCCGCGCGCATAAATTTATATTCATTCGCCGCCCGATCGATTTTCGAGCGAGAAAAAAGCAGGCCGAGAAAAACTGTGCAATTAACGTTTTATTGCGAGTTAAGTTCCAAAGAGAGGCACTGCAGTGAGATTGGGATAAAAAGTTTGCTCTTTTTTTTTTAGTGCTTTTTCTCTACTGAACGTTTTTAAATATTAGCTCTTACAAGTTTTCGGAACGGGCGTTCTATCTGAATTAGAAATGCAATAATCCATAAATTAAAATGACAAATTTCAACACGCGTTTGTCAAAAAAAAAAAAAAAAAAAAATCGCGAAACACACGCAGTAAAAAAGCAATGAGAACACCGAGATTTCGGAATGACACTCGCGCTGCTCTAAAATAATTTATCGTCTCTATTGCGCGAGAGTCGTTAGCGACTTAGATTTCGCGCGCAAGCATTTATGCTATCCGCGCTGATAATGACGCATTTCAGCTGCCGCCTCTTCGTTCCTCTTCCTCCGCCGAATTAGGCGCCTCGAGTCGAGGATTGCGCCGAGGCCTCAGTCGAGCTGATGTACCGAGTTTTGCGCCGAGAGAGCCTTGCGTTTTAACAGGCTGCGCGAGATAATTTAGAGCGCGCCGGTAATTAAACAAATTTAATGCCGCTCGCAAGTCTGTATACTTTGTAGCGGGCCTTTAGGTCCCTCTGGAAGCTCCTCTGCTGCCTGCGAGATGTATATAAACCGCTGGAGTTCGCGCTTTGCCTTTATGCAATTAGAGCGATATTGTTATAAAATAGCTGAAATAATTAATTTTCCAAGAACTCGAGAAAATTCGAAGCTTTGGGCTTCGATAAATTAGAATTACACTCGTTTTATAAGAGTAAAGATTTCGAGCGTTCCGAGAATTTGACACGGAATATGATTGATCACGGTTATTTCAATATTTGCGTAACTTGTAAACTTTAGGTTTAGATCCTAATTATACCGATTTTCCTCCGAGCGTCGTGCGCGAAATTGAGCAACGCGCTTCTCTAAATAACTTCTTGCCTCGAATCTTTTTATTCAAAACTTTTTATCCTTTCGGGATAATTCCCCGCTCTTACTCTTTAACCCAGAAACAAAGTAAAAGCCCGTATTAAATTGCACACGCAAATAATAATTCGCGCGAAAATTGTGTGTTCACCCTCTTACTTTGTCGAATTAAGCGGCGACAATTTTCGAGATTACAATCGCGCGGCCGCCGGGAAACTTTATTTAAAATTAGGGTTAATGGGAAAAGCCGCACGCATACACACAAAAACACGCGACACACGATTAAAGCCAGACTGGTGAATCTTGCCAAAGTCCAGTTATGCAAATTCGCATTAGCCGCGCAATTTGAAAAAAATATAGAAACCGGGGGGAAAACGTCGCGGCATTGGGTGTCGTCGATGGCATTACAGTCGGCGGCGATCCGCAGCCGAGGCCGAAATGTGACTCAATGGCAATTATTATTGTTTCGAAGGCCTCACTTACGGGACGCGCGCACTTTAAATTACTGCAACGTACTTGCTACTTCTTTCGTCTTGAGCGTCTGCGCGTTCGTCGGTATTTTTAGAAAAGCGTCTCGACGAGTGACGCTGAATTTCAGCAATATTAAACGGCTCCATTGGCACTTCCGAAGGCTTCGCAATGAAGATTTTCAACTTTTTCAAGGATTCTTAGATAATGATTTGAATAATAGGGAAATGTTTATGCGATGCAACGATTTTAATTAACTTTGAAAGGATCGATTAAAAAATCTTAACAAAATAAGCAACATTTATATAACAATGTTTAACTTGGTCAAGTATGTGCCTAGTTAATTATTATCTTCAGAAAGTACTTAAAAGATAATTATAAGATTAGTTTCGAAAAACTAAGTACTTTGAAATGTTTCTTAATTATAAAAAAGAATTAATAAGTATTACTTTAAATATTGGAAGCGATAGTCTGTTTATATTAACTATTTAACATTTTTAATAGTTCTGAAGACAATTACGTAACAATCATTTAATTGTAGACATTTTTCAATAAAATTTTTTCAATTGATCTTTATGTAAATTTAAATATCACTAAATATTTCTTATTAAAGGGTGTAAACGCTTTGCGCGTATAAGTATCTGAAAGTTCGCAGTAGAAGCGCTTCACTTATACTCACAACTTCTTTGAACTACATGTAAAACTTTAATAAAAAAAAGCACATAGCCCTGCTATAATCAAAGCTCCCTCAAAAGCTCATATTTCAGATTTGTCAAATTTAATTAAAATAGTAACAAGTGCATAACAAAAGTTTAAATGCAGCATTAAAATTTAACTACTTTTTGCGAAGTGTACTCCACTCGCCGCGTTGCAAAACTTCCCGTATTAAAAGATTACAAGCCCCTAAATTTCAGCATTTCAAAATAAAGTTTCGCGCCGGCAAAAAAAAGGGCAGCCCCGTCATAATGAGATTGCAATGCAGCGGCAGCGGCGGCCCCCGTCCTCGTTTCGCGCCGAAAACTTTTTTTTCTCAGCCGCACATAATTACTCGCTAATCCGCTACCGGCTCACCCCGCGCCGTGCGCGTCTATATATATATGACGGCAGAAAGTGCGCGCGCGTAATCCGCGGCTTTTAATTATCCTGCATGCGAGTACGCTGCCTCCCCGATTCGATTAAACATTCGCCCAGCTGTCGCTACAGCGTTTCGCACTAAATCGCGAGACCCTCCCCCCACCCCCCGGATTAACTCCTGCGAGCGCGAGCTTTTGTCCGCGTCGAAGCTTTTTATACGCGATTAAGGAACTTTTATTGCGAGTCCAAGTGCGCGAGTGACGCGTTTAAAAAAGTTTTGATTGGGCTTCGCTTCCTCTTTTTATGTCTCGGATGTTAATGCGACGGGGGGAGACGGGGGAGAGCGCGCACACTTCGAGGGGATGCTTTTCGGTGGCTCTTTTAAACGGATCACTCGAAAATGAGATTTCAAAGTACGTAGCGATGTTTTGTCAAAATTTTTCAATTTCAAAAGAGCCGCGGCTTTAAAATTAACTCTGCTTCCCTGCTCATTTTACAACGATCTAAATAGACTTCCCCAAAAACTCTTCTACTTCCCGGCTCGCGAATCCTTGCATAAATCCAATCCGATCCTCCGATCCTCGGCGCGAATCCCGGCGTATATTCAGCCGCCGAAAAGTAATGCATAATCGTACGATATCCCGCGTAGTTTATCCGCGGCTCGGGAGCGGAATAAGCGCGCCGCGCCTGACAGGCCGTCAGAAAGCCGGCAGCTCGCTGACGCGTAACAGCGCCGCGACGCCTCGAACGTCCCCCCAACCACCGCGCGCAGCTTGTCGTACACGTGTATATGTGCGAGCGGATTCTGAAACGAGATATGCGCCGAGGCGCGGGAATGCTAAAATTCGTTAGATTCGATACGGTCGGAGATTGCTTTCACGGGAGGGGAGTGACTTTTGACCTTTGATGAGCGAGAGCGACTGTTCGATTTTCGAGGACAATTGACAGTTCCCCGAGATTTTACGCCCGCCGACGTTGTAAATGTAAATGTGCTATTCTTCGGCGAATTCATTGTGTCTATTTTTAGGGTTCGAGCTTCTTTTCGGTACGGTTTATGCAATGCGCTCGAATATAAGAATAACGACGAACAATGAAGAGCAGCAATTATTAAAAAAGTCACATTAACCTGAACATCGCTTTCGATTGAACTCTCTTCTCTTAATCACCTCGACTACCGTTCAACAGCCGCAGCATCTTCGCGTGCCACGGCGGCGCGGTGCACTCAAGCTTCCTCCCTCTCGATAGCAAACTCCTCGGTCGCGCGCGAGTGCCGGGCGCCGCCGATATTCGCCGAACGGAGCATCGGCGAACGATCCGTCGACGAGGTGCGCCCTCTCACCGATAATAAGCGCCTTGCGCAACGGCTCCCTCCCCCGTCGAGTGGCCGGTTCCCGGAGCGAGAGAAGGCAGAGAAGGTAAAAGTGTGCCAGGAGTGTGTGTGCTCTCTCTCTCTCTCTCTCTCGCTGTTTCGGGACGGCGGGGAGAGCCTCTCGGGCAACGACACGCGCCCCGCCGATTGCTATCGCGGCGAACACGCGATTCGGGGCTTTATTATCGCGTGGGCCGCGGAGCGCGCGGTGCGTGTTTCGCGGGAGGAGAATGGATCGGCTTCATGGAATTTGCATGGACGAGCGAGAGGTTCGGGAGGTGTAATTAGCTCGAGGAGCGATTGCTTCGTTTGGCGTTGAGTGGGAGTTTTTTTTATTTTTTTAATTTTTCGTTGGGAGAAAGAAAAAGCCGGGACACGTGGATTTTTACCCAGAATTACCGATTCAGTTCAAAAAATGGGGCTTTCAAAAGAGAACTGGAAAATTTGCCTAAATTACGCGCTATTGCACAGAAGTTCCAACAAAGTGGCAACGCACTATTAAAAGTAATGGCATCGCTAAAGTGAAAGAGCAGCCGCCTCGTCTTGAATTAACGACTGCTAAGCACCGAAATAAAGGAGAACGAGCGGCGATTATCGGGCCGAATTAAAAATTCACTAGGCGCCGTTTCCAAGTCCTTAAAATAAATCGCGGGAAATGAATTCTTCCGTGTTGACCCGGCTGACGAAAAGAGCGAAAAAAAAACGGGGGGCGCACCGTGTAGTGCAACTCGCGGAATCGCTCTCGCTTCTCGCGTGTAATTTTCTCGTTTCGAGGCGGGTATCGGTTCTTACATACCCCCGTCGAAGGGAGCCCGTTTGTAAACGCGGGCCAATCGCCGTTGCTCAATCGAAGTTTGTCTTTGTCTCCCGTTCTCCTCTCTTTTTCGGCGCTTTTTCTGCAATCCCCCTTTTCCCGCCCCCGTTCTTTATTCAATCTCATTTATTTCCCTTTTATCTATAGCTCTCCTTCCGCGCCCTTTTTTCCGATACTCTCGCGCTTCTTCTTTTTTGACGGATCGACTTTTTCAACGCTCCCTTCTGTAATCTTTATTTGTTTTAATTGCACGAGATCTCTGGCTTCGATTCGCCTTTTGTTCTTTATAGATTCTCTCTATTTCGCAATGTTCGCGCTGGGTAAATTTACCGGGGATCGCATTAAGAATCCAGCGGACTTTAATTGAATATACTCTATTCCCTCTGAAAACAAATTTTCCGCCCCTCAGAACCGAGATATTAAAGTCCCGGCCGGCTCTCCTTATCTTAAAAACCAGAGGACTTGATATTTCGTGGCGTCGACCGAAATTTATGCACAAACTAAACTAAAGATTCATCGCGCCTCGGAGCAGGCACTTAGCAATTCAAAGAAAAATTTCTCCTGATCCATCCGAGGATGCAAGTACCTCCAACATCGACATAAAGCTCGAACTCTTCCAATAAAAGACTCTATAGTTCTCTCTCTCTCTCTCTCTCTCTCTCACTCTATCTCCTTTTCTCTCGGTGAACTCCGGAGCCGTGCTCTCTCGAGAGTTCGAAGTTCGTCGGGGGCGTGGATTGGAAAGTAAAAGTGCGCGGCCGATATCGACTCGGGTGCCGTAGGAGGCAGATCGGCCCTTGCCATTGTGGGGCCGCGCTCTGCTCGCGACTGCGAATTAATTAGCTCGCGGGACTTTTGTGCTACCCGGGGAAAAAGAACCAGGAAGCTGGCCGGAGAGGTGGATTGACATTTGGCTGCCCCGTGATTTATTTCGGGGGATCGAGAGACGGGTCCGAGCTACGGAGTGTATAATTTTTTTTTTTTTTTTTTTTCGATCTGGGCGTAACGTAGAACTTGGACGAGCTTTGACAATGAAGAGGTTTGTAACTTCTTTCTTTATTGCTAGTGTATACTTTTTAATTTCAATGCTGTGTAGGCAATTGTTAAAACGCAATGATAATTTTAAATATTTTTGGCCTTTACAAAAGCTTTCAACTGAAGTATAGAAAATTCGTAAAATGAATTACCCCAGTTTGCCGCGTACTTTCAATTAAAACTTGCTGAAACAAAATTTTTGAGGTATTTCAATAAAAAGCCATTTAAAATTCTTTGAACAATTGAAATCTATTTTTAAACAGCTCCGCAGAAACTTTAACGCGCCAAATAAATAAAGCGCGTTCGAAAAAGCGTAATTCTCAAAATCTGGCCAAAAAGAAAAAAAAATCATTGCGCTTTTCTTAAACCAGACGTTCAAAGGACGTTTCATCTGCTTTTTGCCGAACTCCCGCGCAGAACCGCCAAACTAATACATCAGTAGCGGCGCAAGAAGTCGGTCCCGCTCGCCTAACCCAGATTTCCCTTCCGCGAGATTACCTGCTCTCGCAGTCGACCTAAGTGACACGTAACCTCAAAGCCGTTCCTTCCATTCCCCGACGACGCAATATTTTTCATTCCACCCGGAATTTCTTCTCGCGGCGCGCGACAAAACACAATGGGATACGGCGGCTGTACCTATAGGGGAGACGTCCCCGGCAACGATCGAACCAGAGATAACAATGGCGCGCGCCCGCGTCTGTCGCGAACCGATGAAGAGCGCGAGAGAGCTGCGCGAAACGCTGTTTTCGAGCCTCGACGAGCAGCACAATGGGACGAATTCTGGGAGAGGAGCTTTTGGAATTCGTAATTGCAGACAATTATCAAATGTTTTTTTTTTTCCTTTTTTCGGGTGGGAAGGTGGGAGAAGATGATTGTTGCGCGGAGAGGAGTTGGCAAAGAATTTAGATTGCTCGTTGCAGGCAGATGTGAGGCTTTTCAATGATTCGGAATATTTGCAGAATTTCTCGCTTCGGAAAGAATTTATTATCGATACCTCTCGGAGTTGAGGTGAAAAATAACGTGGAAACATTTCTAAAGTTGGCAAGAAAATGTAATTCATATTCGTCCGCCTTAATCCGCCCCAATCTATAATTTTGAACTTTAACACTTTTGATGATGAATTATCTTTAAAATTGAAAGCAATATAGCCACAATTTCACTTATTACAACACGGCAATCTTTACGTCACGAAACAATTTTTCACCGGCGTATCTCGCCGGTGCCGCGAGCATCTCTTAGTCCAGAATCATGACTAAACGAAAATTCTTATACGCGTAACCATCTCCGCGCGGCGAACGAAACCCCCGCTCATAAATCGACTCCGATTCTCAAAATTCGCGGATCCCTCGTCGGCGCCGTTAAAAAGCTAAATTTCTTCATCGCCCGTCTCCGTCCTTCCAAGCATGTACAAGAATCGCCTCGTCCGCAGCGCCGAGCAGCGCGCGCAGGTGGAGGAAAAGAAGCGAGCTGCCTCGCGCGCGGCCCGTACATATTAAATTGCGGAGAACGGCGAACGGCTAATGAAGAATGCAATAACGCGGCTCGTGCAAAAATCCTCCTCCGCAGCTCTCGAGCACACGTACATACGTGCCGGCGAGAGAGGCTCCTTGTAGGCAAGAGAGCCGGCCGCCTTACGAAATCGCGCGCGCGGCTAAGGCGCGCGGACCTACAATGCGATTGAAACGGGAGAACGTTTTTCTGTGTTTTTTTTTTCTTTCCTTCGCTCGGCGAGCGGTCGTCGTTTTTTTTCCCCGCCGAGAGCGGCGGATTACCAGCGACGAGTGATTAGTTTCTTGCTCGCTGCAGCCGATGAATTTGAACGATTGCGCGGGTGCGGGATGCTGTTGTTGCCTTTTTTTTCCATTGTTCCAGAGGAGTGTAAGTAGCCGAGGGAATTGCCGATGGACGCGAGGGAGAGGTGGTTGCCGCAGCTTTTTCTTCGAGCCGAATGCAATTTAATCCTTGAACGTCGCTTGAATGTTGTTAAATTAAATCAAGAAACTTCGAGAGCAATCTCCTTACGGGTGGACAAATTTCGGCGTTTAATCTAATTTTCAATTTCAATGAAAAAGCTTTACCTGGAGCGACTCTATAGTCATTAGAAAAGCTATTCACTTTCGTATACAGACAGTATTTATTATACGGCTTCCATTTACCTTACATAACTAAGAAGTTTCTTTGATCGCGATAGTAATTCGTTTTTGTATACTTGCTCGCTGAAGGTAACGGGTTTCAGGCTGGGGCTTTGATTTTCGGTACGGTTACAAAAGACGTTTCATGCGAAATTCCTCGTCGAACAGTTAAAAGCAAACAGAATGGAATGAAAAAGAGAGACGACTTCGTCGGCGTCATCAGATTCTTTCTCTTTCTCTTTCACTTGCAGCTGAACAATAAAAGGGTTTTATCTATGTCGTAACATCTATATGCTAGTCGCGTAGCCATTTACATTTTCGAGTACATTTTTTGAATGAGAGCCATACTTTAAACTCGGGCAATGAAATGGATTTGCATGAGATTCGGGATTTTTGATGGCAATTACGACTGGCAAAATTTAATCTTCGCAAATGCAAAAATTCTTTTTAAATTCTTTTTTTCGCTTTCATGATGGAATATCATAACTCAATTTCGTAAATTTTTTTTATTTAATCCTTTTTTTTTATTTTAGGCTTAATTATTAACTGAAATTATATAATTAATAAATTCAAATAACTGACTTTATTATATTAGTGATAGAAGGGACGAAAAGTTTAAAATGACTGCAAAATCTAATTACCAAGACACAAAAAGCTCTCTTTTAAATAATAAATTTTGTTCAATATTACACGATTCCGTCGCTTATGAGAACCAGATAAAAAATTTTATATCACTTCTTTACTCTTAATACTCTATTACACCGATATCAAACTTTTTAGTCGAAGCAATTTTACAAACGTAAAATCTTTCATATTAAAATTATATTTAAAGTCGATGCACGCGTGCCCGAGTAAAACAGCAATACGAGATGTTTACTCACTTCGAATAACCTATAAACCGGAGTCTCTAAAACTAGCCGCGGAGCAGCAAAAACCGCGTAAGCGCTAAAAATCCAGCAAACATTAACGGATAACATCGCGTCGAATTCGAAGCATCCCCAGGCATCCTTAAAAAGCCCGCAAAGAATCCGTCTGAATCACAATACAAGCTGCCCCCGCTCTCCCCTCGTGGCAAAAGCAAACAAGAGACAGAGAGAGAGAGAGAGAGAACGAAAAGGCAATCATATCGTCCCGAGCGAGCTTGCGCAAGGCGCCGCTCGAGCGCAATAATGCACAATAATTCGCACAAAGCTCATTGAAAAGTCCCGCGCTCTTTCTCCGCGCGACGATTTATGCAGATTCTCGGCGGCGAACAATAAAAGCCTATCTACCGACCGGGATCTCCCTCTCTATCTCTCTCTCTCTCTCTCTCTCTCTCGGCGAAAGAGCGGCCTTGAACAATGCAATGCCAACGGCGCAGCCTTTCTCTTTCCTCGCGCTGCACCCCGGGGGATTCGTTGCAGGCGGGTGGGGAAATGTCAACGGTAGCATTGACCCGTTAAAGGCGGGCTCTTCTCGTTTTGTCTTCCCGTGACGGCGGAGAACTCGATATTCCGAGAGCCGCGCCGGCAGGTTCCGTTCGCCGTTTTATTGCCTTATGAAAAACCTTTATGAGTCGACGATGATTTACGTCCCGTTAATTCGATTCGTTATTATTCGACAATCGAGACTCTCCTGACTTTTGATCTTTTTTTTTTAATCAGCTCAGTTTATAAGCTGCGATGTTATGACCGTTGCGAGCAAATGTATTTATATAAACGTCATCAATGCGTTTTAGCAGCTCGTATTTACGACAAATAATTGTTGAAAGAAATTCTCAGCTGGAAAAATCTTTAACATTGCCTTTATATAAGAATTAACGAAAAAGGACATTTTTAAGCTTAAAAAAAAGCTCTCCCAAAAGCCCTAATTCTTTTCCAATTTCCAAATTCCAATAAGTCTATAATTCGAGTAAAATCCACTCTCCTCTCTCTCCCCCCCAAAAGACCCTTAAATCATCAGTCGGCCAGAAATATGACGGCCCTCCCTGAAAATCTCCTCAAGAGCAGCCGAAGCTCAGAAGCGGTGCGTGCTCATCGATAATCTCCTCGCCTCTCTCCCGACTCGCGCACCTTGCGCTCTCTCTCTCTCTCTCTCTCTCTCTCCCTCGCAACTTGGCCGCGCTATTTCATAATGTCATTTCTACGCCTGACGTAATAACGAGGCATCGCTCGCTCGCGCCCTTTAACGGGCATTCCCGTATGAATGCACCGTGTACGTATATATATATACGCGCGCCTACAAGCGGCGTGACTCTCTTTCGAGATAATTCCGCGAATATCGGCACGATTCGCCCGAGGCCGAGAGAGAGAGAGAGAGAGAGAGAGAGACCCAACCCATCTGCCGCGGCATGCACGTCGCTTCTGCCTTTTTTTTTCTCTCCAGGCCGGGAGAGAAAGAGAGAGAAAGAGATGCTGTGCACACCCATGACGTACCCGATGAATGCACGTTCGTTAACGGGACGAGCGGATTGTATTGTTGGGAGAGAGTTGATGCTCCTGCTGTTACCGACGTTGCTGCGCTGTCTTTTTATCGATTTAGCCCTAATTATGAGCCCGCGCCTCTTTTGTGCATCGGTAATGAGATGCGACGGGTGGAGCAGAGGTATTGGATGCTTCGTTAGTCGTCAAATTTCGAATTTTAAACGATGCGCCTTTTTGTCGAAAACCTGTGCATTTTTAATTTATTTTTACCAACATTTCTAAATACTTATTTATATACTTTAGATTACGTACTTGGTAACAAAGTACTGCTTCGTTCGAAATTTTTATAATAAATCTTTTACGGGGACTGTAGAAACCGCTAAAATATTTTATAAAATTAATAGAAATTTGTACAGTAGACTTTTAACTGCGATATTGAGCTTAAATTCCATCAGAAAACTGCACAGACAGATGAAATTCACGAGGCACTTTATAAAACCTCCTCATAATGCATAACAATATTGGAGAATTCCGACAATTCAATTCCCCGCCAGAGACATTCCCGGCCGTCTCATCTCACCGGCGAAGCCTTGCCTCGCACTCAAAATTAAAACGTCATTAGCATTCGCACTTTCGTCACCCATTGTACGAGAGGCCGTAAATAAAAGCCGACTAATAGGCCCGCTAATACAGCATTGTTCTCGCGCTGTCCTTTCAATAATCCGCCCAAGAGCGATAAATCAAAGCCCCGAGATCCCACGCATCTTCGGCGAACGTCGGGAGGTGTCGCTCCCTCCCCCGCGAGCCTCCAGTCCATAAATGCGCCGCCGTGCCGCCGTGGAAAAGAGTCACGTTTCCCCCCCGGAGTAATTGGCGTGCATCGACGCGCCCCGATTGCAGCCGCGCCGAAAACTCTCCTGCGAGGGAAGCTTGTGAGAATCGGCAGGCTTTTGGGCCTCGCGCCGTGTCTGCTTTTTCGATTTTTCGGCCAGTCGATTGTGCGGCAGAGAACCGATCGGAGATAATTCGAATGCATAATGGCTCGGGTAAACAATGGCCTTTGACTCGCGGCATTGTTTTGAGAGCGAGAGAGCGGCCTAGGAGCGCGGAAATTAATTGCTGATTATGACCCAAAGTACTTTTGGGATCGCAGTCCCGTTTCGGCTCTGCTCCGTCGGTATTATTTGCTTTTTAAATCGATGATTGTTAAAGCGAGCCAAAGTTCATCCTGAACTTTGTGATCGTGTAACCGCGAGGTGAGCTGAATCGAACGAGAAATTGTTTTCGGATATTTTGGTTGAGTAGTAAATGGAATTTGTAAAGTTAAAATTACTCAAAATGGTTATCATAAATCTTGTTTAACTTTAAAAGTAAAACAGACGATTTTCGCTTTTAATTATTCAAATTATATGGTACTTAATGGTTCGGAAAGAGTATGAAGTGGCAGTGGAAATATGCAATTTGAAAGCTTTCAATGAATGCATGAAAAAATAAGTAGTTGGAAAATTTTAGCTATTTAATAAGCACTTTGATACTTGAAAACTAGTTTTTCTCGTCTACAGATGGAGCACATTTTATGCAATTCGATTAATTTATGTTTATATCCAAATAAATCTGAATACGAAGGAAGCTCGCATCTATAAACATTTGCACGTCTAAAGAATATTTTATCATAAAAAATATTTTATAAACTTTTGTCAGTCTCCGTTTTTACAAAACATATTTTATAAGTACTCGATAAAAAGAAATGTACTCAAAATCAAATTTCCCCCCGGGGCAACTTTTCATTTTAAAAAAAATTGATTTTCCACTTCTCTACCGACCTGAAAAACTTGAAATTACCAAATCCACTTTCCTAATGAAGTTAACCAACGTCTTTCTCAAAATTCGCCTTTACCTTTAATCGAAAGCTTTAGCCCCCGCTCAAAGCGCGAAAGCGCATTGCGCTTCAGCAACTAAACAAAAGAAATCGCCGTTCGTTTTGCAGGTACTAGTGGCGCTGGCCATATGCGCGACGGGCGCTCTCGGGGCGCCGCAGCGTCTGGGAGTCGGCGGGGGAGGCGGCGCCGACAAGGACGCCGTCATCACCTCGCAGCAGCTTGAAGTCGGCTTCGATGGTACCTACGTCAACAAGTGAGTAAACTCGCCCCTCCCCGCTCCTCGAGCCCCCCCTCCCCCTTTCCGTTCGGCGATCGAAATTCCGGACGGTCGCGAAACTGCTTCCACCTTCTTGGATTATTAGTTCGAGTGGTCCGCCAGCACTCGGGGCTCCGGAATTCGGCAATTGGGTTTCCGGGGATTGTTTGGAAGCGGCGGTCGCGCTCGAGTTTCTTGGCGAATGAATGCCGGTGCGCGAAAGAGAAAGAGAGCGAGAGAGCTGATGGACGGATTATCTTCTTAGCGGTGAGGCGAGAGCCTTTGAGAATGCCGATTTTAATCGACGCTATACGGAGCTTACTAAGTTTTGCGGAGCCCGGGATTTCTTCGTTACGCTCGATTTGCTTGATTATTTCGGAATGGGGGCTAATTTATGCAGATTACTTCGCGAAGGGAAAGCTGCGTCATTTTTTTTAATGCGCGCTCGTCTTACGGGGGGAAGTTATCGTTGAAATACTTATGCCGGATCCTTCTAAAGAATTTATTTTAATAAAAATTTCCCGCTGCAGTGATAGAATTTTTGATCTCGGCAAAGAAATTTATTTAAATGTAAATTCAATCGCCACGGAAATCTTTTGTAGAACGGATAAAGCGTAGAAAGCCTCTGCTGCATATTGAACTTCCATTTTGCCTAGTTTAAATTTATAGAATATTATAGAGGCAGGTTATTCAAAAAATTTCAACTAAAATTAAAAAGGATAAAATGACTTCTGCGCCGATCGAACTCTTACATCAACAGTTTCAAACGTCAGGCTTAAATGTTCAAAGTTCAAAAGAAGATGCTTTTAATTTTCAAATGATTTAACAACTGATAATTACAATAATT
This sequence comes from Ormyrus pomaceus, assembly GCA_900474385.1. Taxonomy (NCBI): domain Eukaryota; kingdom Metazoa; phylum Arthropoda; class Insecta; order Hymenoptera; family Ormyridae; genus Ormyrus; species Ormyrus pomaceus. The sequence goes on from UCOM01001293.1 coordinate 21,614, forward strand.
ATAGCAAGAAGTCGTTTCATCTGCTAGCCCGCGAAGTACCCGTTGAGTCATAATCATTTTTTTTTTCTTTTTTTTGACAATCGCTACAGGAGTCACGCGTGGGGTTGTCCTTTGTAATTTTGCTGACTTTCACTTTTGGAGAGCGTCGCTGTAAGGTGACGTTACGTAACAATGCTCGTCAAAAGTATTAAGGATTTTTCATTTTCTGCATTCGACGCGAAATTTAATATTCTTAATTTTATAATGCCTATTGTAGGGAGTGCAAAATTAATTTGAACTTTAAAAAATAATTGATTGCGGTTTTAAATTGCTTCCACATTGGAAGATCTCACCAAGAGGCGATATTGAATATTTTAAATTTCTAAAATTTTCCAAGTTTTCAACGTATTTCTTGGTTTATGTAACATAAATTAATATTCTAGTACGGCTTTAACTTCATTATCTATGAATCGAAATAAATTTACTCGGATCCATTGCGACAGATATTAATATATTAATCAAAATAAACATGAATCGAAATAATTTCTGGAAACTCGTATCAGAAAATCAATCGGATTAAAAATAAAATCATTTCAATTTATAATTGAACCATCCAAATCCACAATTTCTAAAAATAAAGTATATAAAAAAAAATTTCTCTCTCCCATCTAGCTTCGAGACGAGCAACGGCATAAGCCACCAGGAGTCGGGCGCGCCGAAGGCCGCCGGCCCCGAGGGTCCAGCCGTCGCCTCCCAGGGCGCCACTTCGTACACGGCGCCGAACGGCGAGGTGGTCAGCATCCAGTTCCAGGCTGACGAGAACGGCTACGTCGCGCAGGGCTCGCACATCCCGACGGCGCCCCCCGTGCCCCCGGAAATTCTCCGCGCCCTCGAGTGGAACGCGGCCCACCCCGAGGAGGACGGCATCGACGGGCCCAACAACCGGCCACCCCCCAGAGGTACGTCCGAGAGGCTCCCTATATATTCCGCTTCCTCATTCTCTCTGCGCCGCGGGCGAGAGAGAGGGTTCGCCGTTCTCCGCGCCAGACGCGCCGGAGCCGCCCGCGGACTTGCACTTTGTTCGGATATTAATGAGCTTAGTCGGGAAATGAGGGTGCAGCAATCAAGGTCCTTGATGAATTAAGCACCGAGCTGCCGGGGATGTCTCGCATAATTTATCGGAAATTAAACGGCGCAGCCTCTCCTTCGTAATTTCGCTCGATACAACTTGGCGTTCAATTTCTTCAAACTGTGCCTTGTATCCTTTCTGCGCCGAAAGTTTTAACGGGGCTCTTCGGTCAAAGACGCCGAAAATCCACCGAGGAAGAAGACCGGCGAACTCGATTTATCGCCGGGGGAGCCTATACATAATGTCCACATTTGAAATTGATCAAAAGCCGACGATAACCGTACTCGTAACTAGATTCAAAGTCCTCCCCCTTCCGTCTCTCCGGCGCAATTTCCGATAATTTCGCGATAAATTGACAGTCGCGAGACCGGAGAGCGCTTTGACTCGCGTTGCCTGCATATACTTATCGATCGCGCCGCGCTAACTGCATCTTTGAGCGCGCGCGTTTTAGAGGAGCTGTAGCTTCTGCTCCCCCCCGCGGCCGATAATCGGGCACCGCTCGAGCTACCGGCGATTAGCCCGGGTTATAAATCCGTCTCGGCCGAGCGCGCCTCCTCGCACTTTGATGCACTCGAGTCGATAACGCGGGAAGGCGCGATTAATCCGATCGTCTCTCGGCCCGACTTTTCTCCCCGGTGATTAAACTTGTTGGGAGTTCGCGCGGTTTCGCGACCGACGAACGAGTTACTTTGGCTTCGGTAATATATTTTGCCGAGGCAGTTTTTTCGCGAACAAATTATTTCGTATTATAATTGACTTTTAGATTGACGAGGTAATGCAATGCCTTTGAATAAAAAGTAGTTGACGACGAGTCTGAGATACCAGGTAAAAACTAAAGCACGAAACTTTCCACGTGACGTTTGGCAGACTCCTCTGCTACCGGAATACGGAATTCAAGATACACAGTGAAATTGATTGCGTCGTTAAATTATTCGGGAGGGTTGTTAACGAGCTATTCGGGGGCATATAAGCCTCGCGCTAATCCTCCTAAAGCGTCCTTTTTTTTATTAACTCTCTCGTCCGGGAGTATCTCCTTACTTATACATCTCGGTAAATTAATGACGCCGAACGAGGCGGCTTAAGTCGCGTTATACAAATGAATTGCCCAACCCCCGACTACTGAAAAATTCATGGGGATCATAAAGCAGTGGCGGAGTATGCCGAGAGAGAGAGAGAGAGAAAAAAAAAGATGCCCGTTTATCTGCGGGATTGATTTTTATTCCGATTGCAGACGCGGGCAATTTATTACCTGTCTGAAGTGGAACCTTCACTTCGCCGTGCGCTTATCGCGCTGAATCCTTGTGAGGAATCATTCGAGGGAACAAATTTTTCGTTGCGGTAATTGGGATTTACGTTCTTTGGGAAAATGTTTCGCGATTTTAAAAATGTTCAGATAAGCTTCGGGGAAATGTGCTCCTTAAATCTTTGTTGTTAATTCGAACCTTTCGAGCAGTTTCAACTGAAGATTCAAATGAAAATAAGAAATGCAATTTTCCCGTGTTTCATTTTCTCAATCAAATGCAAACTTTAATTATAACCAAAGTATCTCTAGTAAATCCAATTAAATAACGAATAAGCAATAAAATCGCTGAGAAATACAAATATTTATGTAACGTACAACAAATAAGAATAGCCTCCCATCATAACCGATGACAAACAATATCAATATCTGCCAGCCTATCTAACGACGACACCAATCCACGGCGGCAATAAAAGTTTATCTCGCGATTGTCGATCGCGCCCAACAATGCCGCGGCGCTCGGCAAAGTTCCGCGAGTCGCGTAGCGCGAAAAGTTGCAGCTGCCCGGTCGGCAAAAGCGGCTAAGAAATTTTTTCGGCGAATCGATATGTGGGTTTATCTCTCGCGCAACATCTTTTATAACAAGCTCGAGATTTCGGTCGGCGCTCGCATAATTAACGTAAAATCCGCTGGCGCCTGGCGCTCTTTTTTACTCTTCCCTCGGCGCGCAACGTTCGCTCGTGCGTTTATTTCGAGGAGTTTTATTTCGATCGATTAGAGACTGTCAATCTGACTTTAAACGTAGTATAGCTACATAGACTTTACGTGTGTTTTTGAATATTAAATAGGAATCAAGTTGATTAATGCACTTGGAAAAATAGTACTTTCAACTTCAATAATTATTTTTTTTATAAATAATTATTCGTAAATATTAATTTCTCATCTGATATCAGAATGCATAGAAATATATGCCTTATCGTGCTATAAGTAGATTACAAAATAAAATTCAATCTTTCGATACGATGAAAACATCTAAGCTCTTTATGAAAACAAAAGAAACTGCATACTACATTATTCTGTTACGAAATCAACTTGAACTAAGAACGCACGAAAGAAATAGTCTATCAATCTAAGCTCGTTTTACGCCGTAATAAATAGATTTATCCTCAAGCTAATCATAGAATCACTTTTACCTATAAATCAGTGGAAAAACTAAACGATCTTCCGCGCAAAAAATCCGAAACAAGGTGCCAATATTTCTCCGAGACGTCTAAAGACAACAATGCATCGCACGTCGAAGTAACGACTCGAAAACAAAAAAAAATCAAAAAAATCCGCCTACAAAACTAATTACTTCTCCTATAATGCTCGGAACAATCGGGAAAATAACAGAAAGAGGGAGAGGAGCGGTTTTGCAAAGCGCTCCTTGCAAACTCAGAAACAGAATGAACGCCCGTCAGTACGTCTTTCTCACGAAAAAAGGGTGCGGGCTTAGAAAAGGGCACGTTTTCCACGCGATTTCCACTTGCGTACAGGACGCTTCCACGTCGAGTAGCTCAGTCGTAAAATGGAAATTCTTAAACGTCGAATAGACACGCGTTCGATGTGCGAATGAATGCAGCTGAAATATGGGTTTTAAATGGAAGAGTTTTAATCATAGATCGATTCTTATTCATTTTATTTTATTTTCGCGGCGCAGGAAAAGTGTACCTTTTATAAGCACAGTTTGAAGCGGTAAAAGGTACGGCACTTAAATACCGAGGCACAAAATCTGATTATGTAATAAGTAAGCTGCAACTAAAAAAAGTATTTCATCTTTGGAGACGAAGTGTAAATAAATTAGCATAAAGTAATTGTAAAAAATAAACATTGCACTTTCATTAATTATCATGTCACAGTATTAAATCTATCTAAGAAGCAGCATTACAATAGAACATTAAGACTCAATTATTCCCATCAAGCTTCAATTTAATAAAAATGTGAACAACAATAGATTTAACGATCGCGTGGGATTACTTGTACTCCATAAGTATGATGTGCCTACAAAACAATTTCGTAAAATGTTAATTTTAATAGCGTACAGTTTTATAAGTTAGCATCGAGAAACTTTAACCTTCGACGCGAGTTTTCTCGAGCCGCCTTGAAGAAAAGAAGTTAATGATATTTGATACATATATTTAAAAAAATCAGAAAAAAATTCTTTACGAAAGATTGAGGACTGATAAAAGCAACCTTCTGCCGGCATTAAAATCTTTACCTCCACTTAATGGCGCTCTTATTGACATTCGTTCTCTGTTTTTATTGCAGGTTAAAGCGCAGCGCCATAATAGAAACTTCGCCCGTAATGCCGAGCCGAGGGATCAGAGCGATAGAGACGAGAGTGAAGACATCCGATACAATATTAAAGGAGAGTCTCGGCTTTGACATCGAAACGACGGATAGCGAGTAAACCCGACCGAGGCATTTCACAGCGTTTACCTTTAAAACAAAAAACAAAAAAAAAACAGATCCGATTTTCTATACGCAGCGCGGTATGACTTGGCACGCGTTGGGGTCGTTAAACATATGAATATATCCACGCATTCACACTTAACAAAGTAGAATAATGCAACAAAAAAAAAGCAAGGTATATTAATATATGTACACCGATTATCGAGTCGATTAATGGCATGTATATCTATCGCTTGACTATATATCTCTATAAAAGAAAAATGCTATACTATATACGTAATACAAATGCACTATGATATGTATATGTACGTGCGAGTCGAGTGTCGCTCTTACGCTTCTCTTCTCCTTTTACCTTTTCTCTACCTTCTTCCCGCATTATAACATTGTAACACGCAAAGCGCTGATGAACCTGAGAAAGAAAATAACGCAAAAAAAAATGTAAGATGAACATTGAAAATAACGACAAACGAGTATTGAACAACAAACCGCTGCATCAGCCTTTCCAGCTGCGGTGGATTTTCTTCTTCTATTACACCTGTAATGACGCATTACGCGAAATGTATGAATGTACGCACACAAACACACCACTGTCCTTGTGATTTTTTTTTATATATGTAAATAAAGAGTTCCGCCTGATTTGCCGAGTCTTGTTTTTAATGTTTACTATCCTTGGCCGATGTTTGCGAATCCTTGAACGTCCCGTAAATCAAAGAAGATGTGGCTATTTAAATTTTTAAGACGCTTCGGAATGAAGAATTTATATGGACTGCAGATACAGATTATGTATTATTTTTTCAAAATTCACGGATGAACGTTCGTTGGTGCAGGAAATTCGCCATTGGCAATGGTAATTTTGCTATAAAGTTAATGTTAATCTGATTTTAATCATTCCTTGAACTAACGTACAAGATTTACTGCTAAAATCAGTCTCATAGATACTCAAAGATTATAATAAAATAGCTGTCATATCGTTCTAACATCATTGATTTATAATTTTTTATGTCTATCTTTATACTTAACTTGAAAAACTTTTTCTTTGGAATCAATTTAATAACGCAGCTATAATCTATTTGAGTTTTGCAACTTAATATTCAAAACAATTAAAACTTAGCTAAAATTAATTTTCAGTAAAATGGTAATATTTCAATTGAAACTGGCTTTTCAGCTATTGCGAATGAGAAGTAAGAGAACACCAATACTTCACTCTCTAATTCAACGAATCAAGCATTATCTTGATATGTCGAAAAAAACTCGCCATTACAATCTGAATGAACGTCAGTCCATTAATTTACTAAAATACGATTCAATCTCGCCCCATTACTGCAGATTACCTCCATAAACACCTTTCTCTCGTCTCCAACTTTGAGCCCCTCGGCCAAATTTATATCTCTATTACAAGCCCGCAAGCGGCCGAAACAGCACGAGCGACAAGAGCGAATCCTCCTTACGTAAATCGGCGCTTCTCAAAAATGTCATTGAGCATCGAAAGCAATCGCGCGGCAACCTACCGTCGAGAGGCGCATATCGGCGCCCGCGACGAGTTAAACACACAGTGCGAAGCCGCAATTACGAAAGGTGCCTCGGAGGCCCCGGCGACGACCTCTGTCATTATTCCTGTTGACCTCAGGATTCGATATTTAATTGCGGCCGATTGTCGCATTACTCATGCGCGAGCCCCGCCGATGCACGTCTGGGCATTATGCGCGATTTAATAACTTTTCCGTATCGGACATTTTATCGGCGGAGCTCATCTGCACCGCCGCTGCAGGGAGCTTCGTTCAAAGCGGATTACGATTGCGGTATCGGCGGAGGTGGATCGGGGTGGGCCGACTCGATACTCGATATTTTTCTCCAATAAGCTCATTTATTACGTAATTAATAGATTCTGCGGTCGATTGTGGGACGAAGGAAATGTGGGATAAAAAGAAGCGTCGCAGCGGGATTTTTGTCTAATATTATAAAGTATTTATATTATTAACATTGATTATCGTCTTATTTGTCCATCGTGAAAAATAAAGTAAATTGATCAAAATAGTTTTAATTTAAAGATTGTCCTTTCATATATTTAAACATTCGAAAACAATATTATTTGATTTTTTACAAATTTTATTTGAACTTAATTGCTCTTTTTTTAAATAAGTAAACTAGTATTACTTAAATATAATTATTCTTAAACTCATTCACGCATTAAATGGCAGCAAGCTTAGTGTTCTTAAGGGTAGAATCTCATCTCATCATCTCTTTGTAAATTATATAGTAACATAAACTTTTTAATCGACTGGAGGATTATCCAATACGAATTCTGCAAACGTCGTTGAAAGTAAAAATCTAACGGATAACTTTCTGTCAAACTGTATACATTCTCTTTCTTATTCACGATTAGATAATCCGATTTGCAGATTTTTAATGTGGACAGTATTTTTTAATGCGTTTATGTAACTTGCAAGTCATCTTTAAAGGATTACGTGAATGCCTTCGGACAGTAAGTTTACGAGAGTTTATTAATCTACTTTGATGCGCGTGTAATTAAGTTAAAATTCGCATTAGACACTTAATTTTAGGAATATGGTCTTAGACGAACTGCTATTTAGAATTAATCAATTTCTACGGGGATTAAATAGTTATTAAATATTCGTTCACTTGTAAATCATCTTGAGAATTACGATTAAGTGAAGGCTGACGTAATTTTACTAATCTCTATACTATGTAACAATTATCGTGTACATTTCAAGTCAATTTTATGAAATTTGTAATATTTAATATTAAAAAATATATTAAAGGATACAAAATATGAACTGAACTTTATAATTTACAACAAGTATATAACTTGTTATACGTAACTTTATTATGTATAACAAGTTTGTCTGATTTAGAATTAATTCAATTGGCAAGTTAATTTTTTTTCATCAAAACTAAGAAAGTTTTTACGTTTATTTTAAAGTCGACGGAGAGCTTCGCATGATTTTTTATGTTTGATGCACTCTTATCTCCCCTGGTAATTCTTATATGCGTACAATCGGGTACAAAGTGTGCAGAATATGTGTACAAGGTTCTCAGGTATACCCACATAAAATTGACTATTTCAAAACAGCTTGGTAGAATATAAATTTACTTTGCATTTCCTACATGTTCTAGAGTCTATTCATAACGATTACAACTGAAGATTTTAAGTGCCTTAATGATAATCAATATTTAAACGATATAATTATTGATGAAAAGAATTTACTTATTTAATACGTATTTTTATACGCGTCTTTCAAATCCAAGACGGAAATCCATGAGCTTAAGACGTTCATACGAAAATTCAATTTCTTAGGATTTTCATGATACTTTGTAACTGGTAAAAATTTCAACCCACCTTGCGATACTAAAATTTGAGAAATTCAGTGTTGAACTTGAGCTTATTAACACGGAGTTCCTATGGTAGGCCTCTCCAGGCAGCATATTTTTATAAATAGCAAAAGCAGTTTTCTTTGGATTGTTGTGAAAAACTGCTTTATGATTCTGAAGTATGAACTGTGTAGAATAATATGGTACCAATTTTATAGTAGTTTCCGATACTAATTTTGAAGATATAGCTGTTCGAAACATAACTCGTATGTTATTTGTATATCTATATAGTGTTAGCACGCGAGCACGTTTATTGTAAAACATTGTTTTAATACTGTTGCTTTTACAATAAAATGTTTTAACTATTTTATTTGTATTACATACTAAGTATAGAAGGCTATCATTATAAATTATCGTAATAAACTACAATTTTCAAAATTCCGATAAAGTTGACCACCGCTGCTGCGTGTGAACGTCCTTAACTGATAAACTAACGCGGGCATTGCACAACGAAGTTAAAAGGTGAACCAAAAATATTAATATATTTGAAAAAGACTTTGTTTTCGTTCCCATTCTTCAAAGGTTTAATTTAAAGCTATCTTATATCGCATCTTACGGAATCACCTAATAAGATGCAAGTCGCTTACTTCGGGGTAAGCGGCTGGGTCGCAGTGGCGATGTAGTGTCACTGACACTACACCGCCACTGCGACCCTAACCTAAAACCAATGTATACTTGCACAAAGTAATATACATAATACATATATATATATATATATATAGGGAAGAGTCAGACAAAACGGTCACACCGGGCAAAACGAACACCGCCTTAATATTTCTGATATCGCTGGTTACGAAAATTCCAAAATAAATCAAATGTATTATGATCATTAGCATCAAAGTTTCAATACGTAAGCGCTGCTTGCGGCAATAACATCGCTTAGAAATCAAAAAATTGATTTTAGTTTGTGAGCTTACTATATGTTATCAAGATAAAAAAGTGAAATCATTTTTTACACGGATGATGAAATTAATTCAAAAATAGTATCAGGCTATTGTATTTATATAGATATTTTCCCAAAAAAAACTTTTTAGAATCAATATCAATTTTCTTTCAGTATAGTTTTATCAAAGAAAATTCATTTTATCCATTCGAGACAAAAAGTTCCAAGTAAAATGGTTGGTCACCCTGACCGTTTTGTCCGGAATACATAAATTTTAATATTTTCTTATAAAAATCATTTAGCAGAGCTTTTTTCATAATTAAACATGTAAACGTGAAATAATATATTATTTTTCCTAGGTTTATCAAATACGTTCGGAAAACCGAAGGGGCAAAATTTTCCACGGGTTCGAACGAGAAAGGCTTATGTAAAATAACCCGTCGGTTGCCACAAACCTCTGTAAACAAACGTATATATAAATATTATCAAAGTTGCTAATTTAACCAATTTTTATTGATTTTTCCTGAGGGTGTCCGTTTTGCCCGGCGATTTCTGAAGGCCTCAAAATTTGAAAATTTAAAAAAAAATGTTGTATTATATGTTTAAACAATAATTCATCGCTATGGTTATATGTACTTATTTATTTTGATGTCTACTTTAGAACAAAATTTTAATTCATTATACTTTTCGTTGTTGAGTCCATTTTTTATTCGTTTTTCTTTAAGGTGTCCGGTTTGCCCGGGTCTCCCCTAATAGTTGCAGATAGTTCATACGCATTTTAAATGAAAAAAAAATCAATAAATGTAGCAAAATAATTTTATACATTAAATCTACCTATATCGACAGAAATAGATAGAAATAGATCGGATATAATTTGTTAAAATTGAAAAAAAAAAATTGTTCTATAAAACAACTTGACAATCTCGACATGATTCTAAAAATTGTCTAATTTTCCCTATGCGCGTGATTAAATGCAAAAGCAAATTTTCCTCCCACAACCAGCGGTTCGATCAAACTCCCAGTGAAACTTTTTCTTTGTCGCCCTGCAATTTAATCGCAATCAGCATCGACCCACCCCAGCTAATAAAATAATGCACCGACGCGTCTGTCGCAACAATCCGATTAAAACGACCGGCCTGTCTATCGCTTCAAAACGATCTTTTCTCATCAGGCGACCGGTAACGGGAACACAATTACAGTCGGCGCAATCGGATAATTCGCTTTTATCGTTCGCGCGCGCGAAATAACAAAACTACGTGGCGGCGGCGGCGGCAGCGAAGAATCGTTGATTGAGTCGTGTCGAGCGAGTGCGACACGTTCGAACGTTTATTACTTTATTTACCGGCGAGCGCAGGCAGCCAGATGTAATAGGAGCGAAGAAAATCGAATGGGATCGAACGGGGTTGCCGATGCAGATTGATTGGTAGGAGTGGCCGGGGAGAGGGACCATTTCGTCCTCAAGGTTGCGGGGTGGAGAAGCTGACTATTAAGTACTTGCGGTTTAGAGATTTGATAGATTGGGTTTTCATGTAATAGAGTTAGTGGGAGATCTAATATTAATCGCGGCGGTTATTGTGCTGTTAGTTAAATGACGGAGTTAACGAATATCAATCCAAACGTGATAAAGCACGTTTATAAAATGATTGCTTTATTTTTAATAGCTTCCCTCTGACGACTGCGATATAAAATTCATGTAATTATATACCAACTGCATTATAGAAATGCAATATTTTTAATGTCAGCTACACAGATTTACAACTTATAATTGAGGAATGAAAATGTACGAGCAAGTATTTAAAAATGTATTTTACGTCACTAATATATGAAAAGCTTGATAACGAAAGAAATAGTGTTTGTCATATATTATAAGCATTCGTGACAAAATAATTTTTGTATTATGGTGATACAGCATAATTTACTTCATTATCCCAATTACTGTAGGAAAACAATGCAGAGTCATGTATCTCAAAATCGGATAACGTTAAAACAAAATGGCTTTTCCGTGTAGCGCAGAGATTTGCTTGAAATACTCGAATTTACGAGTATGCATCTATTTAAATCTATGAAATGTACTGACCAAATGTGCAGTGACGTACAGCAGTCGGCCAAACTGTTTTAATTCATTCAAACGATTTTGCCAGTTCTGACCTGTGTTTTAATTAATAACTGATTCACGCATTTATTGACAAATTCATTGTTACACGCAGTTGTTATCTGCAATAAAGTATAGAACGATTTTTAGCTTCATGTACATTACAGTTAATGTGTTCCCACAATTAATACGAAATTATAAAATATCTTTTACTAAAATCAGTCAAATTTAATTTTTAATAGTGTAGGCAGAATACAACATTAATTGAAAATTATTTGTTATAAAATTTATATACTTTTTGACTGATTACAAGCGAAAAGTAGAACAAATTCTGATAAATTCTGATAAATTATTTAAAAGACGATTAAATGGTATTGCAGGAATACGTAATATTGAATAAAAATGTTCACTACCCATTCAAGTATCAACTGACCCTCCTTCAAACGATAATTAGAAAGGACTACTAAAATCAATCAGAACCAGAATAAATTATTGCAAAATATATCTTATTTCTTCTAAAAGCTATTCTGTGAATTTTAAGATTCAGTCAATACATTATTTTACTAGCTCATTTTAACAGAATAAATTAAAAGTATTAAATAAAAAGGTGCAAAATAAAATCATTGGAATGCAAGCGCCGTCGTAAATTATAATAAAACAAAAATTTTTCAAAGAAAATCCCTGAGAAACTACACCTCCCGAAGGAAAAATTAATTAATTCGCGCAATCGCGTTCGCTCGACAGACTGAGCCATCCGCGTGCGGCCTTAAAAATCTCCATCCAATCTTTTTTTCGCAAATCCCGCACTCGACTCGAGCCGTTCGATCCGTGCGAGCGCGTAAAGCCAACTGGCCCTTAAAGCGGCTCTAAAATAAAGCAAAAAGAAAAGAAAAAAAAGCGAAATCTCTCGCAGTCGTGCCATCAAAAGCTTTTCCATCTCAAGGCGACCTTTCAGCATTAAATTTTCACGCTCGGCTCGCGCGGCCTTTCATACGGAATTGTGCAACGAGCATTAATAAGACCATTCCGAACCTTATTAAACGCACGTCACAGAGAGCCTCGAGCAGCGAAGCGCCGAAACGTCTCGTTAGCCATCGAAGAAAGTACACGGTCGCGACGTAATACGCCATTTTTTTCTTTTTTTTCTTTTTTTTTTCAAGCAACTAAGTGACTCCTCGATTCGATTGCTCGGCTGCGTCAACGAAAATGTAAATTTTCCGTTTTTACGGCTCTAGTAAGTAGATTTTATTGCTGCTAGGCGATAATGCAAAAACGAGGTTTTCTAGGATTGGCCGGGGACGCTCACTTTCGTTGATTAGCGCAAGAGAGAAGGCGTTTATTTCAGTTCTTTCTTGATTAAAACTTTATATTGGATTTTATAGATATCTTTGCGAGATACGCGATTCGTATACTGGAGACTGTTTCGTTTATTTATTAGTTTAAGACCTTCCTTTTATTGCTTCGAGTTTAAATTTTTAATTCCCTTATCATTCTTCTGTCGAGCTCTAAGTAGTGATCATAAAACTTAGCTACAATATTCTCTCACAATTACATATTTATTCTTCTGTACAATTCATTTCTACCTCACGATAAAAAAATTAATTTTTTTTTTTTTGCGAAAATTCTGCAAAAGCTTGATGTAAATTGTAATAATTATATTAATATTAATTTATCATTCTGCATCCTTGTGCACAAATATTTTTGCCTAATCGATTGAGGTCCTTCGCATGACCGTAGTCGAACATATGGCATCTTTTTGCTCGGTGGGATCTTTCGTGGCTCGATCGGTAAGAGGGAAGGGATTCGGACTACGAACTCAAAGGCTCTAATCTCTACCGATCGAAACGCACCGTCGGCCCCCGTCGTTGTTAAGCTCTGGCAGCATAAATAGAGCGACGTTAAATAAGATTAAAAAAAAATAGTTAAGTCGTCCACAGTTACTTCAGAGGGCCAATCGTGAGCCTTCAAGGTCACGAGGCCTTACGCCTACCGTTGTCAGCCTCTGGGAAAAAGTTCGATGAAAATGGACATATAATAAAAATAAAATTATAATACAAAAATAAATAATTAATTAAATATAGAATAGTTTGAAATTATGTTGAAATCGATTGTTTTTAACGAATCTCGGGGATAATATTATAACAATAAATTATTTAGGAGGAAGCTAAGTGCCAATGAATTGGCAGCGGTTTTTTTTCGAATTCACAAATTTATTTACTGACGATTTGATTCACTTGGTTTGTTTTATTCCAAAGATTATTGATTATCGTGCGATAGCTTCAAATCAGTAAATATCCATTTTAGATTTTTCACTATGGAAAAATGAATTGCTGCGACTCATAAAAGACCTTCGTTACTCTGCAAGCGAATGCGACTCCTTATCTCTAATAGCAAACTTTAAGTACCTATATTAATATTCAATAGATAAGGGATTTTATTAATCGGTATTGCGTGTGCTTTTAGGCCAACGATTTTATGCCACATTGCTCATCCATTTCAAGCTCTGCGAATTCATGAATGAAAAATAATCAGGATAACATTTGACTTATCCGCATCCAAAAACCGGCTGTCTTAAAATTTTTTTCTTTCCAGACTAAGTGCCATAGAAAGTTGTTTCTAGACCCCATAAATCGAAAAGTGCCATACTCCAACTCGTATATCTAAATGAGCTTGTAAGTCCATGTAAACCGGTGTCTTACACGCTCGTGGCATTATGCATTACTTCGTCGGGTCTTCACTGCGTCTCCCGAACAGTAAGTAGTCTTTGTACTTTCGCTGCTTGCGCTCGCGTACAGATGCCGGCATTATTAGGTGCACGTACACACGCGCGTCTTACCTTTACTTTTGCTGCTTCTTACTTCCCATTTCATTACGTTGCCTGTTTGGTGTTTGCAGATGGTGCAATTCCACGATGCGTATGAATGATAGCTTTTTACAGTTATTGAAATAGGATTGAAAATTTTCGTAGGACATTGATTGTATATTACGTAATTACAATTAATATAATTAATAATAATTACGTAAGTTCTTTTGATTATTATAAAATTTATTATTATTAGCGCACGCGTGGACAAGTTTAAAATAGGTTATTTATTATGCAGGATTAGGTTTATTGAGACGCACATTTTTCGTCGGTATTTCACATTTGTTGTAAATCTTTTTATTTCTGGAGGAAAAATTCAAAAAGCGAATAAAACTGGAACACGCCGGCATAATTTTTGAGATTTACTTTTGAAAAGACCATAAAAATATATCATAAAAATTACGTTACATAACTGGAAAATACTGTCTTATGAAAAATCAGAAATAACCAAAATAATATTTCAATAGTTCATATTTTTGCGATAAAGTAAAATTATCTGGAAATACAATTTTTGTGCTTATAAAACCGTTATCTAGATTTTATATTTGTTCCGATGCGTTTAAGTGCTTGCATGAATTTTATACCTTTGATCATAAATGTCACAAAAACTATCAAACGAATTTTTCCCGTTTGATAGAAACATCTTAGAATTTACGTTACTAAATTTTACGACCCCTCCTACGATCCATAACTCATTCAATATAAATCGGGCAAAACAAAATAAAGTGGATAATACGCAGAATGATTATTCGCGCCTTAAGTAAACCTTAGACGACACCGTCAAACGACCGCTGCGATTGTTCTTAAAAAGAAAGAACAAGAATTAGCAAAGAACAATCGATAATTTGCATGCGGACTTGATCGAAAAGTTAGGAAGCCAAAGGCGCTCTCATAATTTAGCCCGGCGCGTCGTGCATCATAATCCCCTTAGCAATTTAACCGCACGCGCCGCGTCGACGGGCAAAGTTCACTCGGTCGCGCTCGCAGAGAAGAGCAGCTCCTCCGCCTTATTTATAGCGCAATTCCTTCGCTTCGCGGCGAGCTAACGATCCTCGCTCACTCGAATTTGACGATACTACCGAGGGCGTTTCGCGTTGACGCAATATGTCAGGAGAGGCGAAAGCTGCTTCTGCTGCGAGCCGAGAAAGCAAGTGAGCGCGAGATTATTCCCTATAAAAGCTGAAAATCGACGGGGAGAAGCGCTCTGTGCGCGTCGATCGCTTATCCAGCCAAGACAGAGGATCGGCTAGTGCTCCGTTCGAGGCAAAGTGAAGAATTTTCTCTCCCGAGGTAGGTAAGGGTATATACGGCGGCGAAAAAAAACGTCGACTCATCGATTTCGGACGTCGCTCTCTTTTTCGTTGCCGAAGGGAAATTGCTTTCGAAGGAGGTGTCGTTGATTCTTTTCTCTTATGCCTCGTATACGGCGAGTCGTAAGGGTTGACGATCCGGTCGCGGGGGGGAAGGGGAGCGCGTTGCAATCTTTTTTTCTTCGGGCGTGCTGGGAATAGTGAAAAAAGTGCGCGAACGCCGTTGTAAAGCAGAGCTTGGAGCGGAGGGTTCGCCGTGCAAAATCGGTAAACCGGAGCCGAAAACTTGTAAATGCATCCTAGAGACGGGGACGACGATAGTTTACGCGAATATTGAGGTAGAAATTTTTTAGTGTGTTGGTAAAAAGCTACTTCTAACAAGTTTTCAGTTTTATCATAGTTGACTGTATACAGAAGATGATACTTTACGCTATATGCGTGCTGGAACTTCTACCTTTCTAATGGATACTCCTTTTGAAATTGAACGTGTTGCGAATCTCGTAGTTTTCGCGATTTTTGTCAAATCCCAGATCCAACGAGTTTTGTTCTTACTTAATCGTTAGTTATTATCGTAATTACTTTACGCTTTCTGGTAATACATTGCATAGCGGATTGCTAATTTCAATTTATTTTCGCAAGAAAATTCAGAAACATCACTAACAATAAGAATATTATTGTAATTATATATAGTAATAGTCGTATTATACTAAATCTTAATACATTCTCTTCTAAAATTTACTAATAATTTTATCAATTTTTATGAATATTATATTTTAGAATAAACATATAGAATAAAGTTAGGCCTTCACAAGGTTCATAAAAATTTTGTTTCTCATCATTAATTATAATAAATACTATTAAAATTAGAATAATTATGACGCAATATTCTAAATTCATTCAGTGCTTAAAGTAGTTGCAGAAAAACTAATCCGGATTCTCATCAATTCATCTCTTTCAGATCGACCAAGATGCTGTTCTTCTATCTGTTCGCACTTTACTTGCTCCACTCGAGCGCAGCTCAACGTCAGCAACGACCAATTCCCAGCCCGAACGTTCCGAACCCGGCGGCCAATGACATCATAGCCCAGGTCTCCGACGTCAATCCCGATGGTTCCTTCTACACCAAGTGGCAGACGGCCAACGGCATTACGGTCGAGGAGCAGGGCTCGCTGAAGAACCCCGGCAGGGAGGACGAGGCTGGGCAGGTTCAGGGCTCCGCCAGCTGGACCACCGATGAGGGACAGAGGGTAAGGAGTCTAACTTGTTTCAGCGAAACAGCTGCGCTTATCGGAGTTTCATTTTTTATTATGATTGTTATATTAAATTATTGATTGAAAAAATTTTTAAGTTAAAACGATCGTTAAAAAAATATCCAATTGAAAAATATTCTTTTTAAACATCGGAAAAAAACAAATCGTAAATAATTATTAATTACTGGCCGTTTTTATTCTTGTATTACCAGTTTTGAAACAGCTAACATATGATTCACTCGATGAATGTTTAAAAACAACATACCGTATTCCCGACATTACAGATCAGCATTACATGGCAAGCCGACGAGAACGGAGCCGTCTTCCAGGGCGACCATCTGCCGACAGCGCCTCCGGCGCCCGAAATTCCGCCCCTAATTCAGAAAGCCCTCGAATGGATTGCCGCCAATCCCTCGAAATTATCTACGGATAACGAAGGCCAGTATCGCGAGGATGACGGAGCCGGTCTGCCTCAGCCGCAGGGCCTCGTACCCAGGAGACCCGCGCCCAGAAGATTTTAGACGTTGGGTTTAGAGCTGATTCTTGAGATCGTGCTTGTCGACGTTTTGAAAACGTCTGCCTGGGAGTTTTAATGGCCTCTTGCCGAGTACTGATAAATGTGGAGGATTGATGATTCGATTATAATCGTTTGTGCGATTTCATTTTCAAATTCTGAAAAACTGTACAGCTCGATGCACATTGTGATTTTGATGTTTGGATAAAAAAAAAATTTTGTTTCACCGAAATTTTATACCCTTAATAGTCAGCAGATTTTACGTGCCATTAAAATAACGTACTATTTTAATGCTTGTAATAAAGAATATTTTCACTTTTTATGTGAGCTTGAAATATGTATGATCTGCAGTTTCAAATAAAAATTGTATTTCACTATATTTTTGCGTTTAATTATTGGTTTGGAAAAACTTTTGCGACCTTGATGAAGTAAAATGTTTTGTTATTTAATTCCAATGAATTTTTTGTTTTTCCGTAAATTTTATTTTTCTTCGAGATGACATTTTAAAACATTAGTAAACTTCGCAAAATATTCAACAATAAACTCTTACTTCATTAATTATAAGAGCCACGCAAATTTTAATTGACTTCTTATAAGCTTCAAGTGCTGCCTTGCTTTCTTCTAACAAGTTTATTGTGCACAAATTTTCGATAGTACATTAGTTACAAAGTTTTCAAGATACGCCAAACGTGAGGTACAATAATGCAATTCAGTTATGTGTGGGCGCACGTCATGATGCATTTCCAAACTCTATACTTAGCAATCCGCCACAGCGAGATTCCTCGAATAAAGATGTGCCTGTATATCTAAAAACTAAATTTTATTACATTTCAGTATGCAAATTCAGCTGCAGCGGCGCATTTAAATTTTTCTTATACGTTTGTGCGCACAACTGAATCATCATATATGTATTGAAAGTAAATGCGAATGAAGGTGAATATTGTTGTAGCTATTCGTACTGGGAGAATATCGAAGTTTCGAGTTGCGGCTATTTTGCAAAATTATGCGAAATTTATAAAATTCTGTTCGTAAAAAAATTTAATGGGCCTACAAGAAAGGTGAATTAGAAAAATATTGCGTTACATGCTGGAATCTTCAAAATTATGTAATCTTAAAAATATAAAGCATTGTAAATTCGAATTTATTACTTATTTCTTTCAATAAATATCCTTATCCATTTTTGGAAATTTTATTTGAGTGATAAATTTTTCATTGCATTCACTGTACATTAATAAAAATAAGTTATTATTAAATATAAAATATTGAAGATAAATTACTTTAGCAGGTTTAGAAGAATTTTCATTTCGTAACAAAGAATGAATGAAAAACGAATTAAAATTTTCTATTATATAATATAATTTGAATATCAAATACCTTAATTTCTTGTGAAAACTACTAATGAATCACGGTATAACAAATTATTAACTCAATATTTTTTAATAACAATTTTTATTTTTATTTTCCGTCGCGAATTGAATAATTAATTAAAGCATTTTCCAATTCTCAAATAAAAATTTTAAAACAAAAAAAAAAGAACTTAAAATACTGCAATTTATTATTAATTTACTTGCATAAATAAATATCCAGCCGACCGACAGCGATGAATAATTCCGACTATGATTTAAGATTCAATTAAAATATTTTCCAGTTCTAATAGCGTAAAAACTGAGCTCTGAAATCCATAATGCAGTTGCCAGGCGAGTACCGCACGAACGAGTATCAAAGAGAGAGGCGAGGCAGCTGCTCTTCTCGCTCCGCTATAGCGCATCATTAAATATACTAACGGAATCTGCAGAATTAAGCTGCAAATGTGCATCTTCGAGTGTTCAATGGTAAAGCGCTCATTAGTATACCATCCAAAGATAAGTTGCACTCAATGGAGTCGGCAGTACAGGTTTCTGTTGCTTCTTATGCACCGCATCGAAAGGTTTCCCCTTCCGTAAATACTTTCACTGGGGAAGGACATCTTCTCGTCAAGGTGAAACTTGCTATTAAAATCATATTTTTGTATTTATGCGGTCATAAACAGGTATTTCATTTGCTTACTTTTTTTTTAATGAGCTCGAGTTAAGCTTATCTGGAATGTTAATGCGTGTCAGTGGATCTTTACACAAATTTTTAATGTGTTTGGTTTTTATGGTAATAAAGTTTTAATTCAATCTATAAGATAAACTTGATATAAAAGTAATTTTAATGATTAGGCCTGATTTAAAGATTTAGTTAAAATTGTAAAAAAAAAGTGATAAGCAGATGTGAATAATTGCTGAAATAAATGTGTTTAAATGAAAGTTAAATATGTTGTTTAAAAACTGAGATTCTGTAGATGAGTTGTGCAGCATTGGGTATTAAGCGGTATGCGTTAAGTATATCACTTGCTGAATTATGAATATTTCAATAGAGTATAAAAGTTTTATTAAAATTAAAGTTACATATGTATCTAAAAGCCCGTAAAATTGTTTGCATAAAATATTATATAATTATATAATTAAAAATAGAACAGTGTAAATAAGGATTTGCAAATTTTTACTTGCAAATACTCTTTATTAACCATTAAAAAATGAAATCTATCAACTGTTTACATCAAGAGTATAAGCTAGATTAATGATTATATTCTTTCGACAAATAAAATAATTTTGCAATAAAAAAATAATATTAAATAATATTTAGAATTATAATTGTACATATAACCTAAATATACGTGTAATGATATTATTTTGAAAGAGAATTTGGGAGGAATGATGACAGCGCACTTGGCATAATTTAATATCTTTTGAAAATACTATTCGCATCTCCTTTACAAAGGCTCCGACCGTAAAGCGTCCTTCCCGAGCAAGTCATCCCGATTTCAGCAAACTGTAGCCCTCCATAATTCCAGCATCCAGCCACTTCGTTCCGCGTCCAAGACAGAAGGCTCTCGGCGGCGTTCTCAAACGCTTTTGCCTCTTCTGCGACTCCAGTCCTCTCTATCTCCGTCTGGCTCTCTCAAACCATCTCTCTTTCTTTTGCACGAAACGTTTCAAAGGGCATTACTTCATTTCGAGGATTCTCCCTCACTTTCCTCCCACGCCAAGGCAGGAGAAATTGCTTTTACGCGCGCGAGGAAAACGCAATAATAATAAAAGATTTGCAGGTCGGGGAGAATCCTCCTCGGAATGCGACTTAACGAGCCCGTTAACACCTCGAAGAGGCGCAGTTTACAGCTGGCTGCTCCTTTTATGAAAAAAAAAGGGGGGAAGGGAGGAAGCTCAGCCGACGCACAAAATTACCGGCGTTTGAGTAAAGTACTTGATGACACTTAAAGGAGCTGAAGGAGAATTCAATCTTTTTAGCGCGTCTCGGCTTTTAAGTAGATGATTTTCGCGTAAATACGTAAACGCAGACGGAGCCGGTCGCGTGCGAGATTTTGAAGGGAGGAGAGCTGCGTGCGCAAGGATCTCGCGGACCTTCAGTGACAATTTCATTTAAGTTGTCTCGCTTTGCAGTAAATGCGCCGCTGTATTATTTATTCGCCTTTACGATGTAATCCGATATTAAGAGGTGTCTATGTTAGAGATCGCTTTGATGACTGAATTCTAGAATTTCTTTGGCTTAACTGGTCGTTAATAATGATTTATATTAGTAAATAAACTACAACTAATTTTTTAATTTTTGACACAATTTAACTAAAACTTGAACAGTTTTTTTATGGGCGTCAGTATAAATATTTGCAACCTAACACATTAACGTCAAAATATATAAGTATCATTTACGATCAAATACAATGGTATCATTAAATAATAAAACGCGAGGACGTTGTTGATTTTAAGTCGGAAATAAATGGTGCCTTAAATAAAGTACATAGCTTGTTTTTGTTACGCATTAATATGGGCTTGCAAAAATAAGATCATAATTCCATTAATGCCACGTAACCGATCCCGAATTGCCAGTAATCTTTTTTCAACAATTTAAAGTGAAATTGCTATCAATGGTAGCACAAGCGTTCAACTACATTTTCACCTCAGTAAAAATTAAATCAATCAAAGAATAATAATTTATTATATTGGATTCAATTTTCGACGAGAAATTCACTTCAGTTTTGAAATGTAAAATCGAATGTTGCTAAATGAAATGGTGAAAAAAACCAACTTTACATTAAACGAAAATTTGTTCGTCTACACAAAGGTAGTTGAAAATTATCTTAAAAATAGCCACTGCCATACCAATAAGATTAAGTACTCTTAATCTCGTCCAACAGTTTTCATTGATTCCCTCAATGAGCCTGCTTTTCATTGACCTTTAAATAACGCTTGAAACAAATGATCTAATACCTCGTACGCTAATTCCCGACTGAATTTCCCTCTCCCTCGCCGGAGATACTCGATCAACTCCTCGCTGCGAGATCCGCCGGCGAGCTGTTTTTTCGCGCCTCTCTCCCTCCGCGATCCCGAATCGCGCGGCGGCAGCCTCCCTTTCGGAAAAGCCGCGCGCGCCGAATGCACTTCCCGCCGACACGCGCCGACACACAATGTGCCGGGTGTCCACTCTCGGTCGAGGAGCGCTTTAAAATTATGTATCTAGGCGCACGACCTTGCCGCCGCGGCCGGTAGAGCCAGGGGGAGGGTTAAATCACTTGTGCAATTTGGATAATGCGCGCGCTTTATATAGGCGCGAGCGCTTCAAGATATCCGCGAGTGAGGAGCGCGGTTGCAACCCGAGCGAACCTACCTCATGATTGTCATTCTCGTGCCGTTCTTTTTGGGTCTGTGCGTGCGTCTGTGTGTCCGAGCGCCCCGAGCCGCTGCTTTTCTTCCATTTACTCTCTGTGCGCTGATGCCTGGCTTTGAATAGGCGCCGGATTGATTGCTGCTGCTGCTGCTGCTGCTGCTCCTGCTTGTCTGATCAAGTGCTGTGCTGTTTCGTTAGAAAGCTGGCTTTGTGCTGGAGTGTCGGGCGTACGATTCGAATCTTGGCTTTTGATTAATTTGCTGGATTTTATCGAGAGCAAGTAGACTTTCATCTTTTCATTTTTTAACTGCTTCCTTTGAGTTTTTGTGGCAAAAGAAAGCTGCCTAAAAAGAAGGTCGTTTCTCTTCGGCACCTTCTTTCGCTATTTTCTCAGCAAAATTAATTTTTATCTCTGACGCGTACGCGAACGCGTGTTTAAATATTGTCTAATTATTTCTTCGTTTCCTTTGTTGATTCGGCGTCAAAAATAAGATAAAAAAAACATAGTTTATAAAATGTTAGAATTAGTGACGGTACTTTCTCATTCAATCAATTGACAATTTACGAGTGTTTATGTAGCTTTTAAAATAGTCGTCTGTTATTTTTTAAACATCATTGAAAATTCATCGAATATTAATAAAACATTAAACTGGTATCACTCACTGATGAGTCTATTATTATAAAATATTTAAATAATTTAAAAATGCGTGGAAAATATAAAGATATTACTTTAATTATTTTTTTTATTTATTGATGTATTTTCGCTTTGCATGACCCAGAAATGGACATTGGTTATTGTATGTTATAATGTTATTTACATATGTACAGTAAACATACATTACAATGAAACTCGATAATTTAATTATTATATATACTTCTCAAAATTTACAGAAACGATTACTTGCTCCAGAGTGGCAATATCGTGAAAAAGTTTATTAATTCAACTTCAACTAGTAATTTAAAACTTTCAATAAAATGTTTCTTTTATCCAGCTTTTAACTAACGAGCAAGTTCATGCGCGCTTCGCGCGACCTTACTTTCTGATACTAACCAAGTA
>UCOM01001294.1:0-44441 GCA_900474385.1 Ormyrus pomaceus
GTAAAAATTGGCCATAATTAAAGTCTGTCCTTCGGTTACCACAAAACATAGTAATTTTTCTTTTGATGTTTTTCTCAGTGCACTTATAACAAATTAATCAAACGATTTTCGCAAATGATCACTGCTTCACAGAGTCCTTCCGGCATTTCTACTATTTCTATAAAAGTATCACCAAAATACTAAAAAAAAAAAAGGGCAGTTTCGCACGTAAATAAAAACGATTTCTCCGGCGATTCTCGCGATTCTCGCTCTCCTCCGCACAGCAGCCGGACTAAATGGCTCGTAAAAAGCCACTCCTCGCCGCTCTAATAAAAGCCTTGCCGGAGAGGGCACTTTGAATTTTATCACAAAAGCGAGCCTATCCAGCGTCCCCCCTCTCTCTCTCTCTCTCATCGCCCATAAACACTCGATCACTGATACGTAAACACAGCTCTCCGCGCACTAACCATGTCTCCGTTCCGTTGGGCTCCTGACGTGTGCTGCGGGGTAGTACGGTTTGGAAAGCAGCGATGCGTTCCTCGGCACTGACGCGCCGCGGCCCGTCGGGGATAACTTTTATAACCTCCAGCATCTTTCCCGCGCTAAGAGGAGAGGCCCCTACCACGCGCATCGCCGCGACGCCTGGCTATAATGCTGTCGTTCCAAAAGAGAGAACCAATCGTCGCCGCGTTCGCCCGCGTCTTTTTTAATGAAGCGTCGCGCGGCAGCGGCAGCAGCAGCTTTCCCGAGAATTCGCTGGCGCGTTAATTTTTGCGAGAGAGAGAGCTCGGTGTGGGTGTAAGAAAGCTGTGCCGCTTGCTTGCAAAAGATTTTCTTCGGGCAATTGAGGTTTGTTATATTTGCTGATGGCTTTCGGACACGGTAGGACGCGTTCTCAAAAACATTAAAAGCACCGCTCTGTGTCGCAAAAAGCTTGTCGGACGCGGAATAACGAGTTCTGGGTCAATATTAAAATTGGAGGCTTGCGCAACGGCGGTTACATGCACGAAGCGCGTAACAATCAAATTTTCGCAAAAATGCCCGAGGAGTTAAATATAAAAATAGCGTATAAATAGCCGGACTTTCGGAAATATAAATATTCTAGCGGAATGCCGGCGTTAGTCACTTATTTATATATATAACATAATGCGAAGCATAAATTCGGCGGGCGACTACGCGCGCCGATTTAAGCACATTATAGCCCTTAAATTTCCTCGACTATCGGAGAGAATGGCTTACAAAATTAGAGTTCGAGGTCTCGGATTCCGAGTCCGATCATTGCTCAAGGACGGAACGTGTTCTCGAATCGAAAGCTCTCTTTCCACTTGCGCGCGAGAAGATTTTGCAAGCTGACGGGAGAGCTTCGAATAAAAGAGGCGACGAGAAGATTAGGACTGGTGGACGATAATTTAAAAGCCCGAAATTTCTAAAAAGCTACAAAGTATTTAAAGATAAAAGAAGAAGCGGTCGTAAAGTGTGAATATTTACAAGCCGACGCGTTAAACAACGAAAAGTGAATTTTAAAAATACGGGGAAGCGAAAGAAAGAGCTAAAAGTACGCGCGCGGGTTCATAAATTAAAGCGGTACGCAACAATGCACCTCCTCCTGAAAAACTGAAAAATCCCCCCCCGCCGCCGCGTAACTCTATATTTTCCGACGGGCCTCGTTACCGAAGCTCCGCCTTCTCTCGTCATTAACTCGGCGTGGAGCGTCGCTCCACATTGACTTTTACGTAAGAATCCGTCTCTCCGCGCGGAAAGAATTCAGGTAGTACGAACTCTCGCGGAGACGCGGTGGGGGGAGGGGAAGCTTCGGGCTATTTCAAACTTGCCTCCAGGCTATGATACTGCTGCTTTCCATGCCTCGTCGTCGTCGTTCGTTAGCTTTGGCGAGGAGGGGGCCTCCGAATTTTTGTCGAAGCGAGAAATTCTTTCGGGGCGGGCAGGCGCCGGCTGAACTGCACAGTCTAATGACCGGGCAAATATTAGTCCTCTCCGCGAGAGAGAATTGTTATTGTTGTTCGTTTTAGCTGATTTGCGCGCGGAGCGTTTTGTCGGGGGTAAGATTTTTATAGCTACGTACGAGGCGCAAAAAGCGGCTTTATTTTTGCGTGAACTTTTCAAACAACGTGTAATATATATATATAGGATGTAACGTAATAATGGCGCGAGATAAATCATCCGCCGAGGAGGAAAATGCTTCGAAATTTGTCGCGCCGGCGCCGAGATAATTTTTCACTGTTTTAGTGTCAAAATACAGGCGTGAAATATGTATTAACTTTATTATTCTATTCTAATAAACGAGATTTAGCGAGGAATTATGAAATAACGTTCTTAATTCGAAATTTTATTTAAACGACCGTTTAAACGGCGTTCGGAGGGTAAAAATCATAACGATACTTTCCAGCGAGTTTCGCTTAATGGCTTGACTTAAAATACACTTGCGATATTTCGCCTCCAGATTCAAGGCTGCCAGCAAAGTCCTTTTCTAAATACCACGTAACGAAATAAATTCGCCATCAGCGGCGGCCCGTCGTGTATTTTCAAACCATTCGACGCACATATACAATTTTAAAAACCCGTGTGAAATAACAAACGTCCGACCTCGAAAAAAAAAAAGAAACACGCAGCGCCGAAAACGCGCGAAAATAGGCTTCTAAACTTACAAGCGGAAGCGGTCAATGTCGAGCGGTCATAATTTTCCAATCAGCCGTTAAAATTAGCGTCATCCTCCGCTAATAACTCCCGCATCAATCTTATTTCCGTCGTAAACAATGTTGCACCGCCCCCCTCCGGCCGGCCCGCGTCAAACACCGCGGGGCGGAGGGGGAGAAAAACTCGAGACGAGCTCGCGGGGCCGAGTCAATCAAGCGGCGGAGTCGATCTTGATTAAGTGTAACGAAGGGCGGGAGAGAGCGCGAGGCGCGCGCTTCAGTCCGCGAACGTGTTAAATACATAATTTGGCGCGCGTGCCAAGTGCCTCTCGCGGTCAACGGGCAGAGAGAAGCCTCGGGCGGACGACGAGGAAGGGCGAGCTGAATGCGTGCCTCGTTTTCTCGAGGCGACGTGCGCAAGCAAGGAGAGAGGAGCGCTGACGAGATTCGCCCGGGTGTAATATATAGCCTCCGCGACGGGAATTCGAGATTGGAGGGTTCGATTTTTTTGGGGGGACTTTTCGTTTGCTTAGAAAACTTGACGGAATGCGTTTAAATGCATTTTAACGTTAAATCGATATGAACAGAAATTATTGGGAAGCTCCGCGAGATTACTCTTAAAGTGATTTCTGATTCTACGCAATCAGCAGATCCATTAAATCCAGCATTACACTCGTAAAAATTTATTTAATCACGTCGCCTGCAGAGAAAATAATTCACTCGAGCATAATAGAAAGAGAATTGCCTAAGAAATCTTCTTCTCCCAGCAAGATTAGTCATTACTTCGAAGATCCACTATTTCCCAGCCGTCGAAGCACCGCCTGTTTTCCTCTCTCTCTCTCTCTCTCTCTCGCTTCCCGTCGCACTTCAGCCCTCGCAGCCCTCCCACGACAGTTCTCAAGCAGCAGCGGCGGCAGCATCGAGAATCTCTCGCGCTCCGAGCAATAACCCGCTCTGGCTTTCCCCCGCGAGACACACAGAGAGCGTTTTCGCCGCGCGCGCGCGCGCGCGGAAGTTGCATCGCCAGCTGGATTATACGAGTGCGCGCCCTAAACTATATACCGCCGTCGCGTTCCCCGCAGCCGCGCGCCATCGGAAACTTTGCTAATTAACGAGCGTTTGCGAGCGAGCGAGCGCGGCCATTAGCGTGCCGAGGACTCGCAGTTAGGCCTGCCATTGACAGATCAACTTGCTTTTGGGCCCGGGAGAGCTTCGGCCGAAGGCTTTCAGCGGATTTGCTGGGTCATTTGGATGCTCGTATGCTGCGGCAGGAACGGAAGACAATCGCAGGACCATATAAATTCATTATCTTATTCGATCAAAGAGTACTATTAATTTTACATGGTTACACGTCGATCGCTTAAGTCTCTCTGAAACCAGTTCCATTTTGGCGTTTCCGACGTGCTGCAATCTCATTAATTCACCAGATAAATAAAAGCTTCTATTTCGGAGTTGCCGAGTTCCAATCAGGCTTCGGCACTTACGGCGCTCGTTTTTTTTAAAAGCTCAAAGCCGATAAACAAGCGATAGATCCGCGAAATCTTTCGCTCCGCGTCGAGCGCCAAATTGCATCGTACAATTCCGCCGTGTCAATTTTTTTCGAGCCATCACCGACGTAGATTGAAACCCGTCGAGCGCGCGGCGCAGTCACGAATCGCGTTCGATTTTCCCTTTCGTCCCTTTCAGGACTCCGAGTCCGTCGGCTCCGCGATGCGTGGATGTCGTTCGTCGCGCTGGACAAAAAAAGAGGGTGTTCAAAACACGACACGAAGCCCGGGCAGCTCGTCGCTCTCGAAATTAAGCTCGCGCGCCATAGCGGGAGAACTGGAGCGCGAGCGATCGGCGATACTTAATTAAAGCGGAGACGGCCAATTAGCGCGCGCTTCGGCAAATTGCTAATTACGAATTTCACGGGCGATTATATCAAACTCGTCGTACATCGACTGCCGGAGCCGCGCGGAGACTCGGATAATATAACGCGCCGGACGGCGGAGGATTCCCCCGAGGAGGCGAGAGCGCGAGCTGTCGACCGCGAATCCCTACCGCCGCCGCCTCCGAGAGAGAGACTAACGATTTGAATAATCATTTTGGACTATTAATGTCCCGGACACGCCGCGGCAAAACATCTCGTACATCATTGCGATCGTCTTTGATTGGCCGCGATGCATGCTAATTGTCTGCGTCTTCCTCTGCCTTGTTATGTTAAGGAGGCGGACCTGTCGGGGTTGCTTGTTGATTTACGTGCTTCGGAAGAGGGCTAATTAGAATGGCGATGGGATGCTCGAGATTGATTCCTGGTCTTTGGTTACAATTCGAGGGAAGAGTCGAAATGAAAATCTGAATTACGGGAACAATGTTCCTGCATGGGGAGATTTCATTTTAATACCAGTTTTCGTTAACAATGGAGAATGAAATCCTATTTGTTGTTGAAATTCTCTGAACAGCGAAGATCTTTATTAATTTTAATACAAACTCGATAAATCACAAGTCTAACGGTGATCCAGAAAATCCTCTTAAAAGTGATTATTTAGCAAGATTATATCGATCAAATTAATTGTTCTAGTCAGATTAAAAGTAAGGACAAGTAATTAGTAGTTAGACAAGTATAGTTTTAAATGCGGAATAAATTGTCTGTTTTATTGCAATTTTTATCAATTATTTTATAATTAACGAGGAAATTAATTTTAAAACTTGACTAAACCGAAAAGAATTTAAATGCGAGTTTTCAATTGTTTTAAAATAGAAATTCTTTCGAATAAATATTAAAATGTCCTTTTTATTTAAAAAATCAAGATATTTTATTTTCCACGGCACTTTTATGAGTAAAATAACGGCGTGAAATTTAAATAAAATTTTTTTGAGAGTTTTCAAAATGTCCAATAACAATTTTTTAAAAATAAATATTTAAAAGACAATACAGTTTTTCTCTTTCTTTCCATTTTAATTTGAAATCTTTTTAAAAATACCTGAATTCCATGAAATTGCATTATGTTGTTTAGCAAAAACTAATATAAACAAAGTGAATACTCGTTCTACTATTCCATTCATCTATTTGTACACACATTGCAAATAAAAATAATCCTAGAAAAATGTTTACCCAATTGACTCTGCCCGCTAATTACCATGTTGTGTCAAAATCTTGACGTCGTTCCAAACAAAAATGAGAATTTTGTCACGCGTACTTACAAAAATTTCTATTTCCGGGATGGAGAGCCTAGAAAATCGCCGCGAGCTCAACCCAACTCTTTAGTCTTCTCGTCCTCCTCGTCGTCGCTTCGTTGTTCTCTTAGCGGCAGATGAATTTTCTCGCGCGACGGCCAGACCGGAGAATCGCTTCTCGTGTTACAGGCCGTCGAGCGTGAACTTTCCGGATTTCGCGGCGTATTATTGCCTCCGCCTCCCTGTAAAATCGCAATTACTATTCCTCATCCCGTCGGATGGACGTCTAGTTGAGTCGTCTTAGTCGTCTTGGTTTTAGGAATAAAAATACTTTCGAGCTCATTCTTTCGCTTCGGTATTTTCAAAACCTTTCGCATTTATTATATTAGATCCCAACGGCTTGCAGCGAATAAAGCGAACTTTCGAATTAACAAAGTTTCTTTACTGCGCCTATAAATTTTTAACGATTTCGCAACAGGACGCATCGCACGCCGTTGCAGATTTACAAACAACTATTTGTTATTAAAAAAAAATTGCAGCTTTATACCGTCCGCGCGTAAACGTAAAATCGCGCGGTAAAAACTTTGAAAGCTCGAGCCGTCGCGCGTACAACACCATCCATAAAATCATCCAGAAGCGTTTTTACGCTGTCGGGACTCTTGTACTTTGCATCTTGCGGCGAGTGTCGCGATGCGCCGGGCAGGCGCTTTAGCCGGTCCCTATAATTATCTCGCTTTGCTCGCGGTGCCGCCCACACTAAGCGAGCCCGTCCATCCATCTGAATTATTATTCCAATAAACCGGCGCTATTTTCGAGTTCTCGCGAGAACGCTTCTTTTTCTCCCTCTTTCTAGTCCGGTGTGTGCGTTTTCTTTATTTGCCCCCCGTTGCGGTGATCCGTCACCCTCGAAGACGGATGGACGAATGATTTCCAGCTGCTCGAGTTCTTAAGCTGCCGCGCGCTTCGAAATAATTTATTCGGCGCGAGAAGTGGCTGCGGAGCGCTCTTTTAAACGGATTTTTTTGGATTTCATTTGAAAGCAAGTTTTCGAGGGAAATTAATGTTTGAGCTAATATGTAAAATATTCAACGTTGTAAATTTCAGTTTCCGCGACTGGTTTTTTAATACGTTTTTAAATCGGAGATGATATTTCTCTTTGATCTATTTGAATTCGAGTTATTCTAAAATACAACCAAATGAATGTCTCATTTCTTTATTAAGACGTACATCGCGATTTATGGCTTTGACGGGGGAGTTATAAACTTAGTGATAAATGAGCACTTCCGAATTTTTCTCCGTCGCGGCGATGGGCCTATCGTAAATTTTATATTTGGAAGCGGTAGCTTTGTAGCTGGTTTCTAAAAAATATTTCGTACGGCACCGAAGTGTCCTAAACGCCTGAAATAGGCGCGATAAAAAAAAAAAAATTATTATACGAGACCCAAACGCTTCTTTTCCGCGTGATATTCTATCGCGCAGATTTTCATCGCGACTGAAAGTTCTTTTTGCCAAAGATATAAATTTTCGTTAACTAATTATGAAGAGACAATTTTCAATCTTTATTTTAACAAAAATATAAAGAATTCTTGACTTTTTGCCGAAATCGAGTTGTAATATAAACTAATAAATCTTAATCACTGCAGTCACCTGTTAATACAAATGTATTCAAGAGCAGATCATTAATTAAAGCAATATCGTATAATTATATTTGCATCCATCATTACTGATGTAAATTTAATTATTTGAAATTATTGCACTATTCTAGTTCCAATTATTTGAAAACTTAATTTTCTAAAATTAAATAATATTCAAAAGTAATTAATATTTAAAGTTAAATACAATTAAACAGTGTGTTTAAATTAGCAAGAAAAATCCTTTACATTTTTAATCAATGCAAATGCTAAAAGTAAATACAAAATTGAAGTTAAAATTTTAATAAATAAAATAAAATAAAATTTTAATTAAAAAATCATACGATAACGTGCATGATTTATATTGTCTACATTAATTCATTTAATATTTACAAGGATTCCTTTTATCAAAAATATTCATATAAAATATTAAAATTTAAACAACGTGCTTAACTTTAAAGTAAAAAGCTTGACCTTAAATTATTCAATCGATGATAAATGCATTTATTTGCTCGAAAAACCAAACTCACTAAAAAATTAAACTATCAACGTTATCATCGCGGAAAAGCAAGCAAAACCGATCAAGGGTATAGATCCAATACGCATCATTTCGAACCGATTAAAAAGTCAAATTTCCACATCGACGTCGGCGGGTTCCTCTAATTTTTTTTTTATCGCGACCCCCACCTCCTTCCCGTCTGTTTGTTCGAGCGTTTGATTTATAAAACCGCGAGCGCTTTGACCTTCGAAAATCGGTAGTCGTTCCCCCGGCGGAAGGATCAGCTTCGCAGATAACAATGACATTCGATTTATAGAGTTCGTCATAGCGAGCGAGCGAGCGAGCTAACTTTAAATTGAAAATCGCGCGAGAGCGAGCTTTCCCGCGTTCGTTGATGTACGTGTGCAGCGGGGATTGTGTGAGTCGCGAGAGTCGATCGACTTAAGCACGACGCGGTTCGGTTTTATAAAGGCTCGATGTAGAGATTGGCGCGGCAAAGCCTAGGAAATACTTTAAGGAGCTTCCGTATAATATCTGCGAAAATTTTACATTCGAATGTTTGCGAGATCTTATTTGCGATATCTTTTTTTTTTCGTTCTTTCGCTCTGAAAAAGGTTTGGAAAGTTGAAAAGTTTAAAAATACATTTGCATTCGTAAAGTTGACTTCTTTTTAATAAAGGACAAAACAGCTGCTTATAATGCCTTATTGACGTTTACTGCCTCGGAAAATGTACAGAATGTATAATGCCAGAATTTCTCGAGTATAATAATAAGATATACAATTGTGTCAGTTTACGCGAGAAATCTCGGAAGCAAAGATCCCATTACGAATATCTTTCAGTTCTTCAAGCTGCATCCGACATTTAACGCTCTCGGAATTCACTGGGCGAAAGAGATTTAGACTATACGTATAGATTCATCAAGGGACTGAATGCACATTCTACAAGCACCGTAATAACTTGGAATAACTGCTTTCCTCTTGACGAAATTACGCGCAGTTTTGTAAACGCAAGAAATCAATAAGAAACCAGACACGTGCGGTTTGCAAAAATTTTCTTTATAAGAATTATGTGCTCTTATAATATTGATTCAATTTTCTTTTGTAAAATCTCTTTTATATTATTTCAACTACGGAATATCTCTGCGAACCGACTACTGTTTGGATAAGATTTGAAATATAAACCCGAATCAAAACGCGAAATCAATAAACGGAGCTGACTCCCAGCTTGTTCTAAGTCAATATCAAAAAACAATTTTAACCCAAACATTTACATTACAAACGTTCGCATATATCTACTTAACAGCCTTGATTGGACGGCGCGCAGAAACAGTTCATCTATTTGCTTGATAAATTTTTGCGAACCCCCGCGAAGGTCTCGCTGTTCTTTCGACCAAATAAACTCGCGTCGCGGGAGCCGTCGTTCGCGACCCGCCGACGACGACGGACCCCGACAATTATCCAGGACGCCGTTTTCGACGACCGCTCGAGAATGTCGCGCAATAAATATCGGCGAATTGAATCCGCGCGGCCAATACGCGGACGCGCTTTCGGAGTGACCGACTCGACTCGGAATTTTACTGCTGCGCACATAAATCGCAGCTTCCCGCTTGGCCTTGCTCTCCGCTCGCCGCTATAATGGACCGAATTGGTTTGTTAACGTCCTTCGGCCTACATTTATTTGCTCGGGGATTGATGTTTCGTCGATTGCCGAGTCTTTTTGCGATAATAAAAACGGCTTTTATAATCGAGCGCATGAATATTTTGCACGGACGACGCGTGTCAATATTTTAGCTTCGCTTCGTAAAAATAACGAGCAAACTGTTTTTAGGATTTTATAAATCGAAATCGAAAAGCATTCGAGC
The DNA here is from genome assembly GCA_900474385.1 of Ormyrus pomaceus. Lineage (NCBI taxonomy): Eukaryota > Metazoa > Arthropoda > Insecta > Hymenoptera > Ormyridae > Ormyrus > Ormyrus pomaceus. The sequence continues at coordinate 9,786 of UCOM01001294.1, forward strand.
GGACCGAACAAAGCAGCAAAAATTGAAAAAGCTTGCTGGGAACAAAGGGGCGTAAATTATTCGATTTACAACAAGATTATTTTTCATTTACAAATCCTCTTATCAAACGCGTCTGAAATAGAGTTTTACACCGACATTTTCTCACGCAGAAAAGCTGAAAAGTTAGTTCATCCAGTCGTACACAACAATTTTAAAAAACATTTTATCCCGCGCGAACTGCTCTAAGCTCTGCCCGGGCTTTCCAAAACCTTCGAAAATGCCCGTTCTCTCGCGAAACTGCACCGCGAGTCGCTCATTCTTTCCCCTACGAAACAGAGCAATTTCGGCCGATAGCCTCCTCCTCCTTTGCAATTCCAATTTCGCCGATTTTGTTTTGTATTAGCGTTTATCATCGATTGCGCGATCGCCCCTAAAAATGTAAATCTCCCTAATTTCATATGCATTCTCTCGGCTCTGCGCGCGTTTCGTATATAAGCCCGCGGGATTCCTCGATACGCCGGACCAGCCAGGAGGAGAGAGCGACTTTATCGGCGAACGCATTAGAATGCCCGAAGAAATGTGTTTCCTTAACTTTCCCCGGGCAAACTTTCCTCGCGGACCGCCTCGGATAAAGCCGAGGATGCGGCGGCGGCGGCGGCGGCGCGGCGTGCTTTGGCCCAGTTTTAGTTGCGTGGATTTGGCAATGTGTGCGAGTTATAAACAACGTTATTTTTATTGTTTCTGGTGTGCGCGAAACGCGAGAGCGGATGTCTCTTTGAGTTTCTCATAAATTTTGAGTTGCGTTTAAAAAAGGTACCTACTGGTGCTCTTTACTTTAAGCTAAAATGAGAATGTACGCTCTTGATTTATTTAAACTTCAAGAATCCTTCTTTTCTTTCTGCATTGAGCAATTTATTTTCATCGCGTTTTTTACATTTTTATTTTGTTAAATTATTATTTATGCTTGAAAAAAATATGTTTAAACAAACTAATTAATAAATGCGACAGAAAATGCTCGGAAAAGTATTATCTTCCAACTTAATAAATTATGAACTCGATTACTTGAAGCAGGTAGACTATATAAAAACTGAAATTGATCAAAGAAATATGAGGTACGTGACATAGTTTTTACGCATTGAAAGCAACAACGAAGGAGACTCGGATATTAATTAAAAATTAAAAGCAGCTAAAGGAACTTTTTTTACATCATTATTCCACTTTCTTCGTCACGAGACGCGAGAGCCGGTAATTCTAAAAATTTGAAAATTCCTGGAGCGGTCACCCTCTTCCAAGTTTCTAATAAAAACCGCCTTAATTTCCTCCAGTAAAAACTGCGACTCTTCGGCATCAATTGCAATAAAAGAAGCGGGCAAAGGGACTTATACCCGAGTCCTTACTTCCTCCTATCTCTTTCATCTTTCTTGCTTCGTTGCTTACTCCGGCAACGTAATACGAAAAAAAATTTAAGCTAAGAAGGAAACGAGCGAGTGTCATTAAAAAAGACTTTCATTTACCTACCAGCTGGCCCAGTCTCTTTCTTGCATTTCTTTGCGAGAGGAAAACCGCAGACAGAGCAGCATTTTCCGTTCGCCGTTTCTTCGTTGCGAGCTACTTATCGAATGAATCTATAGGTCGCCGTGTACAGAAGATAAAAGTCGATGCGGAAGAAAGGCGTAAATTGTTGAAGCAGCCCTATTTATTATCTTACCGTATGCAGCTTTGCGCGGTAAAGTAGAATAATTATATACGCGATGCGCGGGGAGTAAAATAATTAAATTGCGGTACTTGAGCTACGTTAATGAAATTCATTTCATTGTTGTTGTTTCGCTTTCGAGCGTTCTAAATAATTTCGCTTCTGATGTCATTATTTTGTAAAATTAAACACTATACTTTTTGATTAAAACGTAATTATTGGTTTTTTTGAAGCAGACATTTTTTAAAATGACAGCAATATAAAATATATGTACACTGAGAGAAAAAAAGGAGTAAAAATTATTATTCTGTATCGTAACTTAAGAAATGAGAAGAAAAAAAAAGATTTTTGTTAAACTAAATAGTAAATATTAAAGTCGAAAATTGTAGATACGAGAAGAAAAATAATATTTACTATTCATGAATAGTAAATATTATTTTTTCGACTTTAATATTTACTATTCAAATAGTAAAAATCTTTTTTTGTCTTCTCATATCTCAAGTTACGATACAGAATAGTAATTTTTACTTCTTTTTTTCTCTTAGTGTACCTATAGTATAAAAATTTTTGACGAAGTACAAGAATTTAATCCCAATATTAGATTTATATAAACTAGTCCTGATAAATTTAGAAAATTACGACCAGTAATACCAGAAAGGAAATAATCGATTAACTGGGGCGATTTATTGGAAAGCGCTCAATCGCTAATTTTCCCTCGCTGCATTTAGCCCCACAGCGGTCGAGAAAAATAGAGAAACGAACGTACGCAGAGAGAAGTATCGTTTACTTCGATTCGGCCGATCGAGCCGCAATGTGTATTTATTACTCGAGACGTCGATTACTCGAGCTCGGGGGAATTATACGATGAAATTTTACTCCCGCCTGCGCGCGCGGAGGGGGGCAAGTACACGATACGAACTGGCTAATTTCTCGGCTAGATTAATCCGGCGGCGTGAATTCCGAGAGCCGCAAGATGGAAACGATGCGGCTAAGAGATGACGTGCAATATTGCCGATACTAAAAACGGCTTAAGCCGACCCTCCAGAGGTTGCTTCCGTTTTATTTTTTTGTTTCCAAAGAGATTGTGCACACAGACACACGAGGTACAGTAAAAAAAAGAGTGCTGCTTAACGTTCTCGCCTATTCTAGTTAGAGACAACACGCTTCTACACACAATCATTCGCAAAACCTTACCCGGACCATGCAGTCGTACAAAAGAAACAACCGACCCAGTCGGAGCAGCTTCATTACATGAGCGAGAGCCGCGTAGATCCTCAAGTAGACCACGAGAGAACAATAGAAACCTTAACAATCCGCGTAGCGACATGTAGACTAGCAAGTTGGGGGCCAAGGCAAACTGAATTCATTATTTTCTCCTCTATAGAATATTACATAGTGCCCTGCGTTTCTTATTACATACATTACAGCTTGTAGGATAATATTTGTACATTCGATACCAGCGAACTTTAGTCGACATTTTTTTTTCTTTTCTTTTTTTTGTTTTTGAGCGATGCGCTATATCTAAAAAAAAAAAAAAAGAAAGAAAGAGGCTTTTTTCCTGCGATCCCCGAAGTTCCGAGCTCGAGCTCCGCCCATCTCGAGATTAAAGTCTCGAATGGACGAAGCTGCAGCCTTTGGCCGAGTTAGCCATGCACGAGAGCACGTTGAGCGAAATAGTTTCGAGCGTCGCCAGGCTAGAAGGAAGAGAAACAGAGCTGACGGATAGACTTAGGCTCTAACGTTGCTTTTAGTCTAGGTATATTTAATACCGGTATATCGAAGCGAATCGAAGCAGGCCAGGCAGAGTCGGAACGATCGGCTAAAGCGTGCCTTCTTCCTTGTTCGCAGGCCCGCAACAAACCGGCCGACGGAAGTCACGGGAATCAGAAATGCGCGGCCGGGCAGAAGGCGCCTCTGGCCGCCGGTCAGAAGGTGGCACCGGGCGCCAAGACGGCCGCCAAGCCCGCTACCAAGCCGAGCGCGCAGAAAGGCCAGGTCAAGGTCACGCCGAAAGCCGCCAGCGTCAAGACCGGCAAGAACAAGAAGAAGGGACAGAGGCAGCAGTACGACCTCATCGTCACCATCAATCTGGTGAGTACCTGGGAACATGCCGTTTTATTTGGGGGGCGAATCCTGCATTTTGGAGGGGCTGCTTTGATAATTCAGTGGGAGAGCAAAAATTTGGGTGGTTAAGGCTGTTATTGTTCAAGATTATTGGGAAAAATTGTTTTAAAAAATGTTTTGAGAATTATCTAAAGTTGCATCCACTTTAAAATTTATGAATAGAATTTTGTGTCACCACAAAATTACACTGTACAGAACAATAGATTTACGTTGTCCGAAGCGAATCAAATTCTTATAGCTGCATAAATTGATCCAGAAAAGTTTGAAGTAGCACAGTGTCGTAAAAATATAAGTGCTGTCTTAGATCAATTTTTATCGTGCAGTTAACGTTTCAAATATTTAAAGCATTACAGAAGTAGTAACGAGGACATAAATTTGTGTGGCGAAAAGTTTGAGTTATGTAGTATATTAAGACGACTTTTTGTTTAAAAACATACTTACTCGATACTTAGTTTTTGAGCCGTTTAGTTTTCTTTAATTTGATGAAAAACCCGCAATTCAAACTAAAAAAAGAACTGCTGCAACTTGCAATTTCGCAAAAATTGTACAGGCTACATTCCATTTTCTGCTTTAATGAAACTAATTTCATCACGCGAAAGGAAGTAGGTTGATTAATTTAAAAATTTTTCAAAAATAATTTACGTCTTTCATACATCGTAAAATAAACAATTTTTACATCAGATGTTCATTAAAGTCTCTTCAAGAGAAAACAAAAAGTTTTCTTATGCAACTTCATACTTTTGTCGCAAAGGGAAGTGGTTCCGCTAATTAGCAGTTGGCTTGTTACACAGGATGTTGATAAAGCACGAAAAAAGGAAACTAGTCCATTTACACGTAACTATGTAATAAAATACGTTTCAGCCTCTTTGAAAAAAAAGATGCAACCTATATTAAGTTGGATGTACTTAATTTTGCTGCAAACTATATATGAAGTATTTTTATGACACCAACCTCAGGCAATATCATTCATTAGCTTAGTCAAACTCAAATTTACATAATTGAGATGGGTCCTATGCTAATTCTATCTAGATAAAAGAAGAAGTATCGGCAATAAAATATTCAGTAAATTATGCTGAGTTAATTAACAGTTATTAAATGGCAATCTTATCTTTATAGTGTTCTTCTTTTAAGATTTTACACTTTATAAATAAAGTGCTTTACTTAATAAATTAGTTATCGCAAACTGAATATAATTATATAGTAGTCATTTACAATATGATGGAAACAAGTTGTAATATCACCCTAATATCTACAGCTTATTTAAAATTTACCGCAGGTGTGTACAAATCAATTCTAAAATATTAAAAGGGTATCTATCGATTACTTTATATAATCATACATTCACATAAAACAAATTTTAATTTCATGTTAACTGTTGAAAACCTCACGTACGAACTTATTCTCATCGATCTAACCTTCACTCTACTGCTTTACCAATCGCAAAAAAGCAGGTCAATCGGATCCATTCCCCACATTATCGCTCTCAATTACATCCTCAACGAAACTCGAAGTAATCCCATCGCCATTGTTTCACCGACGGCAAAGGTCCCCGCAGTTCACCCCACCCATCCCCGATTCAAAATTTCGAGATCAATCAACCGAAGCCGAATCGACGAGCGGCGGGGCTTACGAAACGAAAGCGCCAATGTCGACGTCGCGGTTTAATGCGCGCGGTCGCCGCAAGCAAGAGAGATATCCCCGCGTTCTTTCGCACTTGGCGTCGCGCGCGACGGAAATAGCCGCGCGGTGTGTCTACTGCAGCTGCGCGGACGTAGAGACAAGCCGGCGAAGAGGGAGTCGTTATTATATACACGCGAGTTATACAGAGTCGCGATGGAATTCGAACAATTGAAAACACGCGCGTCTATCGCTCGCCGGGCGGCTGGAACAAACTCGTGAATTATTAACCGGATCCCGAGTGGATTAGAATAATCGGAAGTCCAGATTTTAACGGAGTGTGTCTCGAGTTTCTAATGAGTACCGAAGAATTTGAGGGACGGGGGGATCAAAATATTTGCTCAACCGCAGCTTCGTTTATTAGCTTCAAGCGGTAACCGACTGACCTGTACACCAGAAGAAGGCATTTCGCCGATGATTAAAATGTCTCGGCGAGCAATTCGCCTCTCGCGCTCTGTCGATACGTGCACGACGCGTCGCGTCAAATTTTTAATATCCGGGACAGGGAGGGGGGCGAAAAACTTGTTTTCTACTTCTTTAATCTGACCCAGTTGGGTACTGCGGCAACACAATCAATCGATAGGTCCTTAACACTCAGCTGGCGTCCAAGGTGTGTCGGGCAAAAAGAGAGTGCTGACGCGTCACTGCTATGTACGCTACATAGGCACCCGCAAGCGCACGTAGTTCACCCGCGCACACGACTGTGTTCACTCTCTCCCTCCGCCTCTTCCCCCGAGCGGACAAAGATGTAGCGAAAGAGTCGTGGGAAATGAAGCGCGCGGAGATTCTGTTAGCTCATTCGATACTGATAAATGTAATAGGTTGTCGGAATTTAGAACTGGGATTTATAAGCGTTGCGTAGGAGCAATAAAAGTGAAATATTGAAATCCCGTAAATTTATTAGGATTCCGTGATATCAATAATCAGGTTAATTGATATCTAATTGTAGAATATCTGCTGTAATAGATATAAATATAAATTGAACAATATACTATCTACATCCGGTTGTGATAATTGTTTTCAACGAAAATCTATTATTCATATTGACAAATTAAATAATTTGTGGTACAAATATTTTTATTATTAGAAATGTATAAATACTGAAAATTCAGTTTAACATTAATCATGCATATTGTCGCTTAAAATTAGATTATAAAATATAGTAGACTAAATATAATTGAAATTCTTTCTAAAGGTTTTAATTAAATTTTCTATATGAAAACAAGGATATAATATCAGCTTAATGATCTCAGAAAAGTTGCCTCAGTAGAAACACACATATTCGAAGTCTCACGTATCTTTTACAAAAATAAAATTTCACCAACGAAAAGTACTTATATAGTCCATTAAAAAAAACTCCTTTCAAGCTGCAACTATAATTAAAGTTAAAAAAATTTCCATGAAACGTCACGCGAGTCCTAAAAGACTATGTTTACAAGAGCAAAAAAACCCGCGCATCTCTTTATTTCCTCTTCTGCAGGAGCGGCTCGAAAAGAGCGTTTTCCCGGAAAGCGAGTAGCGAGCGGAGCGGCGACGGCGGCAATTCAATAGCGGAGAAATTACATAAAAAAAAAAAAATTTCAATATCCCGCTTGAAGCTTCCCGGGAGACGTACCGTTAATGCGGGAGACAAGCGGCAAGCGCTGCTCTGTTCCAGAGTCCCGACGAGATTCCGCGTGGAAATGAAATACGCGGCGCGGAAAATTCTGACTGTGCAGGTAAACGCGCTTTGCAGCACCTCTCGTTAGTCTGATTGAAATGATTTTCGATAATAAATCGTTTCAATGAACTTGCGCGCTGAAAGGCGCGCGCTTAGCTTGCTTCCGAGTAATTTATTGGTGTCGATGGTGGCTTTCAAAGAAATGAAATTCAAAGTTTGATTCGGACGCGTATGTAACTGTTTTTATAATAATTGGGGACCAGAATTAAACAATAATTCCGAAGTGATGGATTAGACGAAATTTATCGATTGACAGAATTATAAGTCTATTAAGGAAAAAGAGAAATGTAATAATAATCGATCATTTTTTTAATGCATCAAGATTAAACGTTGATTTATAATAGTTTTATTTATGAAAACTAACGTAAGACCGATTAGCATCTTTTTCAGTCACGAATTCAAGGTAGCTTGAAATATATGTGGCTTTCTGAATTGTATTTGTCAGAATCCAGACACATGGAAATAACCCGCTATGATTCATTAATTATTATTGTAAATATCAAGGTAATTAGGATCGCTGAAGAATTTACAAGGCAATAGAAAGGCAAAGCGATTCTTCGCTCTGTAAATTTTTCAGCGTTCCTAGTTCCCTTGATGTTTATTATAATAATCAGCGATGTCCGGGTATATATATGCCTCGTTCTCATTTCCACTTGTGGGAAAGGAAAAAAGGAGAATCCCCCTAGCGGTGAAGACCACCAACCAGTGAGTGCAATTCACAACCCAAAGCGCTACATGATTTTTTAACGAAAAAAGTAAAAAATGGATAGGTCTGAGCTTCTGAAACTCGTGGGATCCAGGGCCTTAAAACGTTTATTTAAAAATATGACGTGTTTTACAAGACACAATCTATCAAAGATCCAAAACTTAAAATATCGGTCATATTCAGCGATCTCAAAAATGTAAACACGACAACAATTCTTTTTATTATAAAAAAGCAAAAGACCAATTTTGTAATGAATTGTCTTAATGGTAAATAACCCAGTAAAAATCCCAAAGTCAGTTCCGCAAAACACAACAAGCGAAACAGTAAACATACCTACGTCCCCGTCTCGCTCAAAGACTCAATTCCGCGTCCAGTGAATTATCGGATTAGATTTCGCGTCTTACAAACTTTCAAGAATAGCCGCGGCCGCGACAATTAAGCGCCTTTCCCAAAACCGCCAAAGACCCCGTCGCATTCCCGTATACTCGGGCGTCTCGCCCGCATATTTCACCCAGCGTCGCAGAGCCCGCGCGGCCGCTGATACATTACGGGCCAGGCCGACCATCAAACTGCGCAGCGTCCGCTCCGAAAATCTTCAAAGAGCCGGAGGCCGGGCTAAATGAAAGCCGGCCATTATCTGCTCGGAGCAGCAGCCGCGCGCACGTGTCACTCGTCGCGCGTATATCAAGCGCGCGCGCGCGGGGCTTCTCTTGGCAGCAGCAGCAGCCGCCGCTCGGTATGCGCGCGAAATACAAAAGGGCCGGGCCAATCGAGGGGCTCCTCGCTCGCCAGACACGCACGGCGATAAACCCGCGTAGTCGCGAGAACTCATCTCGTTCATAAAGTCGCCCCCCCCCGGCGGCACACGCGGCCTCGAGCGTTCGATCTAAATTTAAAAGGCGCGCGTGTCTCTTCTCTCCTCTTCCTTCCTTAATGCGCGAAGCGCAATTATGAGGCGAGAGCCGTGAGTCAGTGCCGACGGATACGCGATTGACAAATGTGTTGCGGCGCCTTCGCCGCGGGCGTGTAAAGCTATATACACCCGGAGCGGTACCGAGAGATAACGGTAGACGCGCGGCGATTCGGAGCTGGAGAGTTCAGTGCTGGTGCTCGTGATGCGAGAGTGGCTATTGTTGTCGTGCTGGAAGTGGGAAGATACTTTTATTTTTTTTTTTTAGAAAGTGAAAGTTAAAAATATTTCGCGCGAAAACATTTTGTTTTCTCCGCTCTCTTGGTCGCCGCCGCCGCCGCTGCTGTTTACAATTCGGAATTGGCTGCGGACTGCTTAAAATAGAAGTGTCTAGGAGGGTATAAAGTTTTCGAAAACGTTATCTTTATTAAACGCTGAATTGCGAAGTGTAAAGCGGTCGAGAGCTCGTGAAATACGGACCGAAAGTACAATTAATTGTGCGTTATATTTCTCAAGTTCATTTGTTACCAGTGCATTTCTGCGGTACTTGTAAACTCACTGATTCAAAAAAATGACGGATGTGGAACGAAAGTACACGCACGAGTACGGGAGGCTGAGGCGGCTGACAAGTAAAATTGATGGATCGATAAGAAAAATCAGCGTAAGTTGTATTAGTTTTTCCGAGATTTACGTTTGTAAAGTGGATTAAAAATAATGTTTATTAACTTAAAAGCGAATTTTTCAGCTGTCCGAAGCTTTGTTTATTGCTGTTGTGAAAGCTGATACTTTTTTTTTGTCATTTACGATTATATTCTCGAATTCATCTTAATGAAATACGACAACATAATTTCGAGAAATATGAATAATTCACCGGCAATTACACAGTTTTGCCAATTTTCACTCTCAGCGGGCAAAGTCGTCGCGAGACTAAAATTATCCAGTTTTATGTTTGTATATAAAAGGTTAAAGACCCTCGTCATATTAATATTTCGCTCACCAAAAATAAAACTCACTAATCACGCAAGATGAAAGTACTAATAGCTGCGCGCGCGAACGTTTATAATCGTTATTTATTTACAAACGCGCTTTAATTTCTCGCGCGCAAAATGCGCTTTTTCACAAAGAATACTTATATCCTGGCGAAACCTCAAACGCTTGCCCCTCCTCTTTGAAAGCATCCATCTCATAAATAATAACCCAGAAAAATCTCGCCTCGCGACGAACGTTCACCGTCCGTATTCCACCTCGTCGACGAAAACAATGATCCCCTCGAGTGGCCAAGTCTAATTAATCTCGACGAAGGCGAACGAAAACGAAACGCGCCCATGTCCGCGGCGAACTCGAAAAAGCCGTCGAGCCGTTCGAGGCCCGCGAAATAAGCATATAATCAAAGCCGCGGCTTAGAAAAGTATTCGCTTCCGTGTCGTGCGGTCGTTCGGCGCACCCATGTAAATCCAAGTCTAACGATTGGTCGGGGCGGCTGCACGTTCCAGCCGCGTGTACAGCTCGGCCGGAAATTCGCGAATCCTCCCTCTCCCGGAGAGAGAGAGAGAGTCAGAATCCCGGCATCTCGGGAATTTACAAGAGGCCGAGAGAAGAACGGAGGGAAAAGAAAGCCAAGGGAAAAAAGAAAAGAGAAACGGCTCTCGACCCAGTTTCGCCCGCGCGGTCGACCTTGTCTCGACTGCTCGCTCCGCGGCCGCCGTCGTTCGTTTCGAAATTTCGAGGTTGAAAGAGAGAACGAGAGAGGCGGGAGAGAGAGAGAGAGAGAAGGGAATATTTATACGGCGCGAAAGGGAGTCCATCGGACTTACAAATTCGCGGGTGAGAGTTACGGCTGGCCGGGCTGATTTCGCGGATACAAAGCGCGGCTCCCGCTGTAAATTTCGGGCGGGAACAGGTTGGCGCGCGGCGCGTAAAGCTTCGGGGCGACGGCGGAATAATTTTAAGCTCGAACGGACCCCGCCATCGATTGCCCTTCCGCGGTCGGCGGCAATTTTTCCGAGCTAAACAATGAGAGTTATGACTCGGGACGTGTCGTACTTTAAGAGACATGCAAGACCGGGAGCGGACACAATCGAGTGCGGTCTATCCTGAGATACTCGGGGCTTGGAAATGTGCACGATGCGGAATTCGAAATTTTGTCATTATTTTCGGACGGAGAAATCAGTATTTAACGAGGTTTGAAGAGGTCATTGTTTAGACAAATAAATAATAACATTTTATTACATTTTTCTCTTGACACTTTGCTGGCTTAAAATCAGACATTGCAATTCAGTCTTCATAAAGATTCTTTAAGTATATAAAAAAAAAAATGTAGTAAAAATGTATAGTAAAAAAAGGTATAGTTTTATATGTTTTACTAATTGCGAACCTACATTTGTCAATTGTTACGAAAGGATTTAAGAAAGCTTTAACGGAACAAATAATAGAGGCTCAATTAACCTACATTCCTCGCCAACAAATCTTTAACTTGATTTATTGCGAGGTAAGTGAGCACACACCTGCGACTTTGTCATTGCCTTTCTCAAATACGTACCAAAATTTTTTTAATCCACAATTCGTTATTCCGATATTCGAATAATGTTTAGCCGCTATAAACGAAGTGAGTCTTTTAATAACTTTCTTTGTTGCGCGCTCAGACAATAATACCTCGTTTACTTCTTGGCACGTACGGAGCATTTTGTATATTTATAAGCGCACTCTCTATGCGTTATTACGGAGATCATTAAAGTACTTCGATATTAGAGTGAAGGAAAGAAAATATGAATGGACATTTTTTTTTTTTTTTAGTTTGCCAATAATCAGGAACACAATATTCGAGTAATCAAGTCCATCTTTCATTTCGATAGATGATAATAAGTCATTTTCAATAAAAAAAATGATTACGCAAGTTTAATAATAAACTAAAAGGAATGTAAATTATTTCCAGTAGAAACAATCTGATATGGTAAGACCAAGATACCTAAAAAAAGTCTTTAATTAAAATTTACAACTTTTCATGAGATTAATTAATATCAAAAATGCTGCGCTTCGAAGCTAATCCCGTCGAAAAGAAAATTTGTAGCAAATGACACATTTCATTTCAAAGCAACAACTCCATTCAGTACCGATGAATATCAGTTCATAATTAAAAAGAACGGCCCTCTCCAATTTTCGTCGCTTAAATAAGCCCCGCATGCACCTCCCTGAATAATTTCATGATTTCCGCGGACAGGCAGAAATTCCGGAGTGGATTTAATATTGAGATACGAGGTAAAACCGAGAGCCCACATTAGCGGACTGCCTAATTCCCTTTAACGACACGGGGACTGTTTTAACGCGATGCAAGGGAGAGAGAAGGGGACAGTCCGCCTGATGGATCGCTTGATAATCTGCCAGCTTGCAGAGATGAGATTCGGCTTTGTCACTTTATGAATCTTAATGACAAAAATTCTTACCGACCTGCAAAACTCTTAAGAAAAGACTACAAAACTATTATTATATTATTAATGCTTTATAATTTTCCTCCCGAATGTTCGAAATAACTATTACGAGAATAAAAGCAGTGCAAGTATAATAAGCATTTATTACAGTGAAAACCGTCGCGCACCGACAGCGGCGATATTCTAGTTTCGAAAATCCCAAATCCTCAAAATTCTATTTTTAAAGAGGAACAAAGATTATAATGCCGCCGCGCTCCGCGGCGGGAAATCCGAGGCGGGCGAGGAGCGCATAAAAATAAAATCAGCCGTCGCGCGCCTCGCCGAAAAGCCTCGTCGCCCGCCAAAAGAGCTCGTTCCCGCGCGCTTTTTATCGCGTCTCCCGGTGTCGCGCGCGCCTAGAGCGACCTTGCGGCGCGAGCTCGCGGACTTTTATCGTCGCTCGGCCCGCGGAATTCCGCGTTCAACGACCCAATTAAGCCCGACGCCCGAGTATTATTAATAATACGGGAAGCGACCTCCTCCCCTTCGTCCGTGCCTTTCTCTCGGCGTAATGCTCGCTTTCTCCCCTCCCCGACTCGACGGCTCTCCATTTAGCGGGCCGCTGTATATTTACGGCTCTCCGCGAGGCACCTGCCGCGCGGACAAAGGGAAGCGGCCCGCGAGCGCCGGGATAAATAATGCAGCGAGCGTATATGCCGTTCGGAATCCGCTAACGAAGCAATTAATTCTTTTCAAAATGAGCGCGAGCGCTTATGTGGCTCGTCTCGAAAAAGCCGCGGTATTTCGTTGTTTACCGACAAAGTTTTCGTATTTACTTTCGAAGCGCGGGGAGTATAAGTATATGTAGAGCGTTGAAAGCGCCCCTGCATTTCGGAACAATACGCAAACAGATCTCGCTTGTTTTTCCAAAATTTTGCAGTTTTTTCCCTGTTTGCCTTTCCTTAAATTATTCCTTTCGAGCGCTTCCACAAAGGTGAGCGCGCGCGCGCACACACATACACGCACACACACACATCGACCCACGCTGTCTCCTCGCGCGGCCTTTTAATTTCTCTAAAGCTCCGCTCCAATTACCGCGTCCATTCTTTTCGGAGCTTTCTTTCAGAGAGCTTCCGCGCGCAGCTCGTCTCTTCGCCGCCTCGCGTACAAAAGCCCCGTTCTGCCCTCGGTCTCTTCTTCTGCTCCGCGTATATATACGTTTCTCATCATCGCGGAGGCACGTCTCTGTGTGTGCGTCGGCGGATAGTGGAAAGAGAGAGAGAGAGAGAGAGAGAGACGCGTTTTCCCGGCACGAGACACCGGCGGGCGGCAATCGGCCAAAGTCTTCCTGTCCGCGCTCGCGAGCGGCGCCCTTTTCCGTTGTCCCCGGGCGAACAGAGGAACGCTCCGTAAAATGGCCGACCCTAAGAAGTACACGCACGAGTACTACAAGCTGCGCAGGCTGACCAATGAGATCGACTGCCAGATTCGCCGGCTCTCCGTGAGTTCTCTCCTTCCCCTTCCCCTTCCGCGCGCGCGGATTGTCGCGTTTTGTTGATATATTCGAGAGCTGCGCTCGGCTAGCAAAATCGTTCGCGTGTCTCGATGTAACTGCCCGTTGGAGCAGAAGAGTAAAGCTGTTGGGAGAGGAAAGCTTTATGGGCTTTGGCTAAAATAGCTGGGGAGTTTTGCGGTTTTACGTTTGTTTTCAGTCGTCTGTTTTGTTTAGATTTATATTGAATTTGTATTTTAAAAAGTTGAGCTTTTTACTTTTGGCGAAAAATAGTTTTTTTTTCAGAGTATAAATTACGTATGATTGTTACTCTCTAAACAGCTTTTACGACATACTACCATTGAAATAATTTATTCGCAATTAAATGCTGTTCAGAACAAAATTATATTTTACTAGGTAACGTATTATGTGGGAATAAACCGAGAAGCTGTATAAAATTATTAACAGTGTCATGACATTAAACAAAATAAATTGTATTATGTGGCTTCTGAATACACAAGCAGGACAAAATAATTATACTATTTAAACAAAAAGGGAACTGTATTCAAATTCATATCGACAATAATTGCATACAAAACTCCTTTATTACTCATTAATCCTTTAATGCATAATCTTTATCAATGATAAACAAAATTCAATATTATATTTTACCACCCTCGAGCTCATAACATCGATTACTATAACTCGTACACATTTTATTACCATTGTCCATAAAAGAACCCAACGTAAAAAAAAACCCTCCCATGGCCTCGCTTTATCGACGCGCACTAATACATATTTTGCTTTACTGTTACAGTCCGAGTACGGGCTCACAGAGGACCAAGTTGCAGGTAAGCCCACGTCTTTATCGGCTCAATATTCGAAGATTTACGCGCCGTTCTCGCAGCCTCGAAAAGAGCCGCGGGAGAATCTCCGGCGATAAGCCGCGAAGGGAGACCTTGAGTCCAAAGCACATATCCCGCAGCCGACTTTTTCCGAGGCTGGCAAAAAAAAAGGGGGGCAAACACGAGGCGCTCGAAAGAGTGCATGTGCGTTTTTCGATTTTAAAGAGAGAACAAGAGAGAGAGAAAGAGAGAGAGAAGGAACGCGAGAGAGAGAGACTGTTGGCCGCGAATCAAGAATGAAATTGGATTCCACCGCGAGGAATGAACAGATCCCGAGCGACGTATAGGCGTTTCCCGAATGCGGAGCCTTGTTTTTCGCGAGAGGCGCGCGCGAGAGCGACCGGCGGCCGCGCGATAGTGAATGAATCGCTTTTTATACACCCGCTGACGTAAAGGCGCGGTGCTTTACGCGCTTTTTTTAGACCCCCGAGCGCGAGAGAGAGAGAGAGAGAAAGAGAGCAGTGCTCGGCGCGGCAAAGTGCGGCCCGCGATCGATCGACTGAGAATTGTTTGTGATTGAATTACATGATTGGCTGTTTTAGTGCTATTAATTGCTGGCTCGCTGAGCTTGGGTTAAATTAGTCGTTTACGGATAAGCCGTCGCAAGCGAGTACATTCGCCGTACGCAACGTCAAAGGGATCTTAATTAAATTTTAATTAAATTCCTTTTAAAAATGCATGTTAGAATTAACTTTTTTTACTATGCAAATCTAGATTTATTGGTAGTTAGTATCTCTAAATATTAATAAATTCAATTGCTGCCAATATGAATTTAATTCACATTCGAACGTCAATCCTTATTGAGTCGCGTATCGATCAACTTTTTAACAATTTTAGCTACAGGCACGTAAAATTTAAGGCCCTGACACTATAAAAAAAAATTCTAATTCGATCAGTAAGAAGAGCTGTCACGAGTATAACTTCCCTTTGCTTTCAAGCAACTCCGCCTGGGCATCATAACGGAAAAGTTTCCTCGCGATGAAAAGTTGGCATGCATTTTTCAAGGCGCGTCGTCCCTCCTTTGCCGTTGGCTCGGCTCTCCTCACCTTTGCTCCTCCCCTCCTTTCTTTCGGGGCCTCGTTATCTGCAGGTTCGCAGGCGCTTTGCATCCATAAATGACTTAGGGAAATGCGGATTTTCACTTATCGCGCCAACAGCGACTCCTCCGGCGCGCCTTTGGCCTCAAGCTCGACTGCACAGCTCTCTCTCTCTCTCACTCTCTTTCTCTCTCTCTCTCTCTCTCTCTCCGCGAACGACGATTGTGCGTCTAGCGATTTCCATAATGCGGAAAACGCCCGAGTTGGCCCGTAGTCGAGAGGCTGCACCTGCTCGCGGAACGACGTTCGAGATTTAGCTCTCTCGCCGCGACCCCCTTGAAGAGCTGACGAGAGTCGCGCCTGACGAGGGACTAGAGATTGTGTATCGTCTGATGTGCTCGTCATTTGCTCGTGTGAGCATCTCGGAAATGGGCGAGAATATTTTTAGAATAAAGGCTGAATCCTTTTTTATCTCGAAGCTCCGACGCCGCCGGAGTACTTTGGGATTCTAAGAAATTTCATGTGCGCGCGGATACTTGCATATAGTTACATAATCTTGAAAAGTATAAATAAACTCGGCACAAAGTTTTACGGAGTATATGCCTGCTTGCGTATACGACAAAGTCAGTTTCTTGGAGTTTTTCATAAAAAATATAAATGATTTGATAGCTTTCCGCGGGAAGAAAATCAATATAGGAACCTTTCTCTTACCTGTTAGGGAGAAAATTGGATACCGTTCGAGAAAATGAAAATCCGGAAAAGAAAAACAAGTTCGCTCGAACCTTCTTACGCGTCCATAAAATTAAAATTTTTATCCCAAGTTCGCGAGTTCCGAAAAAGTAATTTTAATAATAAATTTAATGCCAGCGCATTGCAAAATTTAATAAGCATCGTTTAGCATCTCACGCGCTTCTTCTTGCGGAATCGCTATTTTCGTTTCATTGTGATATTCTTATTTATGATGCACAATAAACCCAATTTGACGATGCTGCATTCTCCGCGTGTGGCGAAATTCGCTTTCATCGTGCCAAACCGTAAAATTTCCGCGGCTATTAAGTAAAAAAAATACTTTCGATTTACGCCCTATAAAAGCTGCGCGTAATACAGTTCGATCCCTAAAAAAAATTGCTCGCTTCAATTACACTCGCGAGTGGTTGATACCGGTACACATTGACGAAAAGTCCCCGCAACGAAATTAATGAATATACACCGACCAACGCCGCATACATAGATTTCCCAAAAATTGGCCCCGCGTATCTCCGTCAAATCTTTATGAACTAATTTGAATAATAGCGCCGCTCGCGCAACAGTCACTCGCGCCTTATCGCGCGGCGCGCGCAACCATAAAGCTCCCATATCTCCGTTTTAAAAGCCGGAGAGCAGCGCAGCGCGGAACATCGCTCCCGGCAGAATCCGCGATGTATCTCCCGGCGCGAAAAAGGGACAGAGGAGGAAAAAGAAGTACCGTAAACATAAAATCTTTGTTATCCCCCCGTTCTGCTCTCTCAGTCTCGCGCGAGCATAATCTCATACATGTCAGCGGAAAGGAATCGTCTCTCGCGTCCGTTTCGCTCGATCGTTCGATGTGCCGTCACCCCCTGGGGGACGAGCGAAAGAGAGCAATAAAAAGGCGTCGCGTCGCGCGCATTTAAAAAAAAAAAAAAACTGACGGGGGATAAAAAAGCGCGCACGCAGCGGAATAAGCGGCACCGCTGCGCGCGTACAGCCGTGTAACAGTCTCGCGCTCGGCCCGCGGGCATTAAAAGTCGGAGATTCGCGCGCGTAAACATTTACGGAGGGGTCGGGAGAAGCAGGCGGCGAGGCTTAAGTGCCGAATCGAGAATTTATAAGAGAAAAGCGCGCCGCGCCGCGAGTCCTGGCGGTCTGCCCGTTTCTCACGATTTGCTTTCGCGCGCGCCGCGAGCTTCCGCGTGGGTGTCGCGGTGAATGGTTGCTTTCTGGATTCTGGAAGTGCGTGAGATGCCTTGGGATTAAAGGAGCGCGTCGGGGATCGATTAATTATTGAGCTCTGCTTCGTATTCGAGGGCGTTTGCGCGGATGGAAATTTTTATCGTCGCTTTTTGACAATTAATACGAAAATAAATATTTTATGCGACATTGAAGCGCAATGTGATGCGGGCATTATAGTTAATTACCTCAATATTTGCAGAAGATAAATTGCACGTGTATATGTAACAAAATATAAGATTAATATTTTATTGAAATAAATATTTATTCTTAAAAGCGTTGCATATAGATTGAGAACTCGATGTTTTTAACGAATTAAAAGGCTAAAAAGTTTTTAAAAAATTCAAATGGACAGTATTGTTTCTAAAAAATTGAGCGGTTTATGCATCGAATAAAACAAGCGCAGATAATGCAAACGCTAAAGTCGAAAAATAAATAAGAATTTTCCTCGATACTAATCGAATAAAATCTTCGGGATCCAACGGAAACAAGCGCTTATAATTTTTGCTGAAAATGCCGATAGACTTAGCATGCAAGGTGTATTCATTTATTCATTGCGTGACCAGGAATGTATAAGTTAGTTATTTACCAAAGTAATCGTTGAAATTTCAATGATTATTTTTAAAGTGGAACGTTTATTTTTTGCGCAGAATTCAAAGAGGCTTTCATGCTGTTCGACAAGGACGAAGATGGCACTATCACGATGGCCGAGCTGGGAGTTGTCATGCGTTCACTGGGACAAAGACCATCCGGTGAGTGAAAATCTGCCAGGGAAAACTCATCTGTTTCAACTTTTTTTTTTTTTTTCAAAAGTGCAGTTTTATACCATCAGAAATTCATTATTCGTTTGCCAAAGTTCATCCACTCAAACTCGCGTAATCAGCTCTCAATTTCTGCGAGTAATTAAACTTGAAATATGAAGCCTAAAAGTTTCCTCATTTCTGCAAAATCTAATATATTGCAGTTAACTGTTTTGGCAATCTAAACGTAAATTTAGTTCAGTTTACGATATCAGTTACCGCTTCTGAAATTTCCAAAACCATAATATTAACGCAGTAAAATTACACAAAAAATTATTCAAAAGCAAAGAATAAATCTGAAGATACAAGGACAACTCCGATGCATAATCAGAAGTTTGCTTTTACCATCTCGTTGTTTTCCCGGCAAGAATATAGAAAACCGCGTAAAGGATCGATGCTCGCGTCGTAAAACAAAGCTCTACTAACAGAACCACCGCCTTGGCTCCGGCCTTTAAACTTGGACGTTGACGAAGGGTCGGCCAGCTCGATGATCAATCGTTAATTTGCAATTCAGCAGTCCGATAATTAGAAACGCCAAGCGGTCGGTAATGAAATATCGACGGAAGTTTCGAGCGCGCGGCGCCGCTCCCGCGGAAAAGTATTATAGGAAAAGGTCGCGGTCTGTTCGGGGAGAGGATACACTTTCGGGAGAAGGAAGTCGCTCGGGAAAAAAGAGCATCGCGCGGCACACTTTCGTCTTCTTTCCCGCGGCGAATAAAGTTGGACCGTGGGAGAAGCGTCGCCATTTCTACCATCTATTTTTTATGCTCCTCCTGCCCGTACGTTCCCTTTGCTTTTTATGTCTATATCCGTTCCTCTGTCGTATCTTTTCTTCTCATTTTATGCCCTTAGATTATCATTTTATAAGGTCATCTTTCTGCGTTACGGGGAAGCGCTAAAAAATTTTCCGGAAAAAACTGCACTCGGCCCCTTTCTTGAAAACTGACTTGGCGCTTTGTGTCTAACATTATTAAGGTTGAGCTTCGAAATGAAAGATACGCTTTATCAAAAATAAATTTTCAACCAGAACTGCAGTCGTATATAAAAAGAGATATCATCTCGGCGTGATATTCAGGGACGCCGCGTGTTGCGTTCTGCACTATCAAATAGGAGCACAAAGCCTGCGTTGCGCGAAACAATTGCTGTTTACTTTGAATTTATACCTCCTTTAATTTTAAATGGACGAGTAAATTTTAAAATTTTAATCTAAAAACGCAGTAATGAGCTTTAAATTATAAGAATCTGTACAGGGCACATTTTTTGAGCTTAAAAGTTGCCTTATATTATGACATTGCAAAAAATTAGTAATTTAAACAACTTTTTCACAATTATCTATAGAAGCTACGGAGTTATAAATCGAATTAATTAGGTCGCAAAAGCTCTTCTCTTTTTCATCCACTTATTTCTCTTCCTTTGACATTTTTCTTATACATTGTTGTTTCTTTTCCAAGTTCATTCTTCAGTGCAAGAGGTATACTGCTTACTTTTCGAACGTCCTTTGTACATGAATTGTTTATTTGAGTAATACCCAACATTTGCCACTCGTCTCGCCTTAAACCTCCATCTTTCTTCTTT
The DNA here is from genome assembly GCA_900474385.1 of Ormyrus pomaceus. Lineage (NCBI taxonomy): Eukaryota > Metazoa > Arthropoda > Insecta > Hymenoptera > Ormyridae > Ormyrus > Ormyrus pomaceus. The sequence continues at coordinate 29,776 of UCOM01001294.1, forward strand.
TCTACGTATTGGACAGTGACTTATGACCACTGTTTCTACCTCTTGCAGCGAACATTTGGCAATTCATCCCCTGCCGCATTATAAAATGGCACTTTCAATTTACGGTTAATGATTTACACCTTCAAAATATATCGTTTTCACAATTTCTTCAATTTTTCGCAATCTATCATTTATTTTAAAAAGTAAATTGAATTAGGTGCGAATCTACACTATATTTTTCTAAGCAATGATTATGCAGTACCTACTTTTTCCTTCTCAAAATGAAAGTTTGTGCAATAGTTTTAGTTAATACTAGTGGACTTGCAAAATAAGAAGCCAACAAACGTCTTCAATGCTGTATTCTGCTCATAAATATTTCCAAGAAACGCCCAAGTCTTCCATGTCCAGGGAAGAAACTTTAACTTTCCTCTCTTACTCTTAGGTCGCTTTAAAACAAGGAACACTTACAGTAAGTCTCCATTATTTAAAAATAAACTTGAGAAGAAGGTAGAAAATGGTGAATTTGCCAACAATTTCATTAAGTACTTAAAATGTACTAAAAGATCAAGCAATTAGATAGATAACATCAATAATAATTAATACAATTTAAACTATATAAGTTGAAACCATTTGACTCCCAATCCGTGCTTATTTCCGTTTCTTGTGACGCAAACGTTTTCATATGTTGAATATTCAACATTATTAATTTCAAATCTGGTATACCCTCGATCCCGTTTCAATCCTCTGGGTCTTAAAAATTACCGATTTGTGCACGGATAGATTAAAATTCAGTGGTCAAGCTCAGTCTGCTGAGACGACCCCCGTCGACTCGGTCGGAAGCTCGATAGACCAATGAAAAAATCAATGATAAAACCGGCGACTCCTTCGCCGCGAAATCCCCTAGCCGGGAGAGCGTCTAATTAAATCCCCGAGCGAGAGAAAGGGCACGTCATTAGCGAGAGCTTGCGGCGAAAAAAGCTCGCCGGCTAAACGAATGCGTGGAGAGGCGCACTTGAGCGTAACGAGCTACGACGCCGCCGGACCTCGCGCGTGCATATTGTATATACGCCGTCGCTATTTCATCTTACAATTAGTGGCCCCCGCCGCTTGGCGAAGTTTAATTAACGGACCGGCATTGGGCGGCTTCGACGAATCAGGTTACGCGAAAGCTCGTTTACGTCGTGACGCGATCGCGATATATGCGACCGAACGCCGGAGCCTCTCGGTGTTTCCGATTTTTACCGTCGACGGGACGGGGAATCGCAGGATTGCTGCGGGTATTTTTTTAATTAGCTCGGAGCTGCGCGACGGGAATGAAGCTCTTTTGTGCAATGGAAGTGGAATATGTAAATCGTAAATAGTTACCTACAGCTAATTTTCCTCGTCTTTGAAAGGATTGGTATTTTCAAGGCTTCCTGTAGAAGCCTAGCATATATATAACAATTTTCATTTTATTGCTTTTGATTTCAAAGTAAATAAGGAATAGCAGCCCGACATTTATGTCAATGAAACTGTTATACTTTGACTGTGAGCTGGATATTTTACGTTTATTACCAGTTCGTTTATTTTACCCAAAATTTAAATAAGTAAATAAGGCTTTAGTTATTTGTCAGCAATATTGTAGAAAATGTATTCGTAAAAACTTTTAAAACAACTTCTGCACGGCGCTGTTAATTACAAACGTACAAACGTCAAGTAATCAATTTATACCGAATTGAACTTTCGAATTTGAAATTGAAATTCTCGAATCTCTAAATTGATGGGCATGAAAGTAGTTGCGAATGGATATTTTCATTGTTCATTTATTGTTCATTTTCATCATTATTTTAATCTTTAAAAACAACAAAACGTAATCAGCGCGCTTTCAAATTCTAGTAAAATTTAATCTAATTATAAAAACAACTTTAAGAAGCATAAATTGATTGTAAAAGTAAGTCTTTTACTTAATATCAAAACATCAATTTTACTATATTATTTGAACGTTCGGCACATCTTTTATACGTTTTATAATTCTGATTAATCAAAAACGGAAACTCTTGATTGATTCGTCTATTTTCAGAGACGGAGCTACGTGATATGGTAAATGAGGTAGATCAGGATGGTAATGGCACAATAGAATTCAACGAGTTCCTACAAATGATGTCGAAGAAGATGAAGGGAGCCGACTGCGAGGATGAGCTGCGCGAGGCTTTCAGGTTCGGGATTATGATTATTATTCAGTTCGCCCGACTAGAAGCGGCATCACTCTACTGAATTAAAAGTTTCACTTCTCTTGCATTACGCCGATTAATTACTTTCGAATGATTACGAGCAGCGCTCAATTTTTAATTTCAATAAATAGTCTTGTACACTCTGGTTTTAAAGTCTGAATGAGTTTATTGATCGAGGACATAATTTTTTTGTTTTTCCTTTTAACTTTCAGAGTATTTGATAAAAACAATGACGGTTTAATATCGTCTGTGGAATTGCGACACGTCATGACGAACCTCGGCGAAAAACTGTCCGAAGAAGAAGTCGACGACATGATCAAGGAAGCAGATTTGGATGGGGATGGAATGGTAAACTATGAGGGTAAGTATCCCTTCCACAAAGCCGACAGTAAACTTTGATTTCAAATTAATGGGCTTACAAAATTAATTACTTCGCTCGTCGCATTTTGAAATCCGCACATTTGTCACTATCCCCAATGACAAATCAATAATTAATCTCAACCGAGTAAGCAACTCTACCCTGTACCCTTTCGATACTTCATTAATCGCAAAAAGTCGAGCCGCGGCACCTGCCGCGCGGAACCGACACCCAACATTCGCCCGCTAAGAAAATTGGAATCCCCCGTGTGGAGGGAGGGGTAAAAATGGCGCTGTCGAGAAGTTCCGACACTCCCGGCGGGCGGGGAAAATTAATAGCTCGATTAAATGGCCGCGCGACTTAATGAACTTCTTGCCTCGAGTCTGCGCACGCAGTCGTTTAAGCTCGGCCGCCGCGCGCTTCCCGAGGCTAATTAGGCTGGCGCGATCGGTCGGTTCGAATCCAAGCGAGAGAGAGAGAGAGAGAGCCAAGCTTCGCTGTTACTTCGCCGCCAAATTTTGCGGGCCCGGGAGCTAAGGAAAATATTTGTTTTTCGGGGATTGCGCCGAGGTTCGGGCATTCTCGGAATTCTCGCTTGTTTTTCGAATGTTTTTTTTTTGGACGAACGTCGGGAGTTGGGAGAAGTGGAGGTGAATAGTCTGCGGCTATTGGTCGCATTTGGTTTAAATTAAGTGTTTCTTACTTTTTTAAGTTTTTTTATGGTCTTTTTACGTCTTTGGGGAGCAGAGTTTTAATATTCTGACACGACTTGAAACTTAATTCTTTATTTAACGCTTAAAACGTGCTTTAATTCTATTTAGAGCGGTAATCAAGTGCCCCCGTAATGTTCTTTTCGTGTTATGCTCTTTACTTTATAAGAATCCTCGCAGAAAATGTAGACTCGTAAACATTTTTTATCGCTCGAGTATAACTTTTACAAATTCAAAAGCACCTTTGTTAGCTTCGCTTTTAGCGTAACTCTCGAAACAATTATAGCAAACGCAGTAATTTTTAATAATACCATTGAACAAAGTTAAGTCAGAAGCTTAAAATTTTTACCGAAACTTCTTGGATTAGTTCGAAAACACTTGAAAGAATCGAATTTCCGTAATCGCTCTCGAACTTTAAAAATAAAGCAGCCCGCTCGAACTCGACGTCTGATTTGCAGGGCTGAAACTCCCCCCCCAATCGAGAAAATTAATAGTTTCCTCGAACGGCATTAGGTCTCGCCGGCACCTCGGCGTAAAATCGACTCGGCTCTCGGTATATCCACGCGAGGCCTCAGCCGGCCGAAGGTGAAAAACTCGAGGTTCTAAAAGAACGGCGTTTCGCGCAACTTTGATCGTCGAAAGTTCCGCTCGTCTTTTTCGGCGAAGGCTGCGCGGGGAGAAAAAACTAATAAAAAAGGCCTCCCTCTCTCTCTCTCTCTCTCTCGCCTTTCCCAAGGCGAGGACTTTTCAGGCGAACTACTTAGATGAGTCACGCCGCGCGCGAAACTGGGCCGCCGACGCGTGCAAATACAGCGTTCGGCGCGCGGGATCTGCTTTTTATTTACGCGCCCGAGCGGCTTTAGCCGGCTGCGAATTTATGCCCGGCTGGGATGCGATATTAGGAGCCGGTCCCGACGTTGAAGCGCCTCTGCATTTTTGCTTTATTGCCGCGTTAAGGCCGCTGCACGAGCACTTCGGCCGGGATAATCGCTCGGCCCTGTTTTTTCCGCGCCCTTCTCTCTCTTTTCTCTTTATTTTCCATTCGCCCTGCCTTCTGCGTGCTGCAATCTTTATTTCCCCGTCCGAGTATCTCTCGGTGGTTCGCGCATTGGTGCATCTGCTCCTGCAGCCTCGGCAGTTTTATGGATTTCGAACATACAGGAAAATGTTGCAGAACGTTGCAAAAAATTGTTTTATCTCGGAAATTTATGAGGCGGGCGCATATTTACCTGTTGTACAGATATCGTAATTCGGAAGCTTGGCGTGCTCGAATTCTTTTTTAATAATCTTTATTTAATGGGTATAATAGAGCAGCAATTTAAAGCGCCTTTTCGCTTATTTTATACAAATTAATCTAAAGATCCTTTCTATGCTTTTTACACCGCGGTTGCTTGCTTTCTTTACGAACCCTCCTTAAATTGTCCCTGACATATTTCAAGCGCAACGATACTTTTTCGTTTGACAAAGTTTTAGATTACTTTCGCAACAATTTAAGTTCGCATTTTACTTGCCGCTATCGCAATCGCACCCTTTAATTACTTTTCGTACGCGCGGTGTCGTATAAGCGTGGTTTGAAAAATTTTGGCGAAATGCGCGACTCGGGACGGTGATAAAGTATTCACGAGATCGCTTCGTAAACTATTTAAATACTCTTATGCAGTAGACGTTCCTTGAATAACATTCAACTTCACAACTCCGGAGTCTATAAATTAGAGCTGGCGGTATAAAAATTCCCATAAATTCCATATTTAGACGACACGAGCAAAGCGTACAAATCGCATAAATCAATCCGCAAGGAACGTATCATTTTCCGCTCAAAATTTCAGCGTCCCAAAAACTTGGTTTAAAATTCCATGGCTCATAACTATCAATTCTCGATTCTTTACCTCTCCCTCCCCCCGCCGGGCTGCACTTATACTCTTCCTACCCTTTCCTCCTACTTTTTCGCTATATTATCGACCCCGTCGAGATCCCCAGCCTGGAACTTTCCGTTGGTGCAGTTCCCCGAGAAAACGGTGCAAGCTCCTTTCGCCTCCGCAGCTTTCGGCTAATAATCGCGCGACGCGACGAGCGAAAGTAGGTCGAATCGCTTTTAAAAATAAGCCCGTTAACTCGACTAGAAAGCGACGTCTCGCAACGCGCGTTTATATATATATATATATATATATATATATACGCACATGCAAGCATACGAGGCGGTCATTAATCTCGATCTCCCTTTTTTGTTTGCTCATTTGCAGAATTCGTGACAATCCTGACGTCGAAGAATTAGTCCGATAGAGTTGACGAAGCAGCAACAACCGCGGCCGATGCTAAAGTAGGCGAGGAGACGAAGAGAGAAGACGCGGATGCAGCGAGCAAAGGAGGAAGAGCTGAAGAAAAAACGGCACTACCGGAAGATAAGGGAAGATACCACCGCGCGAAGACGACGATAATGGTGACACGAAAAAGAAGTCAAGTTCCTCTCTTTTAGGTTCGTAAAAGTAAGCAAAAAAAAAAAATAATAAATCACGAACAAAAAGCCCAAAGGCGTTTTTAATAATTGTGCAAAAACGAGGAAATAATTCACGTATACAACACATATTTATGCAAGCGCGAAGATTGCGAAGAGATGAGAGAGGCAGGAATTGGATTCGATAAATTATTGCGTCGGCAAATGGCTGACGACGACGACGAGTCTTCGAGCGCGTTGGCTTTTAGCGTGCGGAAATACAAATCATTCTTAGAGCATTATTTTTAGAAGGACGAGGTCCTCCCGATGTCTGTCCAACTCATTTCCGTTGGGTTTGGTTTCGGATACGGATGAAATTCACGCGTACACCAATTTAAGCGCTCGATGAACGTACGTAGATACACGTATACGCGGACAAGAAGAAACACTCGCGGTGCACGGTGTGTACGTAGTTTCGTCGACGCTTTTCTCAAAGTTAAAAGATTATTTCCTTCGATTGAAAATTGCTGCGTGAAGCAAAGCTTTTGTATAACGAAAGAATTTTGATTTGAATTTGAACGGCGACAGAGGCGGTCGCTCCTGAAACAATCAACAGAGCTTCGATTAGCGATTTTACTATATGAGACAAAAAAAAAAATAAACATGAAAAATGAAAGACAAGTTTGAGAGAAAACTTATACATTCTTCTGATATTGCTATCTAAACTTATGAGACACATGTCGCTAAATACGAAATTAGTTTACGTACACAATTATTGATTATAAATCGCGCCACACAATCGCAAGCGCATGAATTACTTAACTATGATATATTGATAGTCACGTATGTTTAAGTGTTTAATAAGATGATGAAAAAAAAAAGAAAACGTAATATTAGTTTTTGAAACGATACCATCCATAATCAAAGTGTCATCCGCATACTAAAGGAGGTAGGAAAGCAGGAAAGGAAGAAAGCCATATTAAACATGTGAACCGCCCGGTACTTACTTATAATAAAACTTTCTATCTTTGTCTCTTTAGGACTTAATACGTTTAGAAATTTCACACTGCAGGTATATACATAAGCATAGAGAGAAACAAAGTAAACGATAGGTTTGCAAGGTGCGGCAATTATTAAAAACTATCACTTAAGCTAATCAAAAAAACTACAATTCAATCAACAAGTTTGAAACATTAAGACGTAATATACTTCACATTTTCTATATAAAATACCATTGGCTTCTGCGCTGACATTCACCTTCAAGAAACATAAAGCGTTTCGTTTGAAAAGTCGGAAAAAGATTTGATTTCAAGCGCAAATGGCCTACAAGAAATTTCTAACTCCGGAAATTCTAGATTAACCGTCAGCCGAGAGCTTAAAACGAGCTTCTCCACAGAATCAAATTCTCGGTAGGTCGACAATTGAATTTGCAATGAAAAGCCGCAGCCAAAAGAATGCTTGACACAGACGGAAGCCGTCAATCATTTTTTTTTTTCAAGTGAAATTCTTAAAGTAACCTATTCCTCGAAAGAAACCCGCTAAATAAGCAAGAGTAAATGATTCGATTGGTGCTAAATCAGTAGATTCTTTCCTCACGGTTTGGTACTGCACGACGAAGTACAAATGTACACCAGTGAAAAAAAAAATAACACGCTGCTCTCATCGCAGAAAGCAAAATGTCGCGTCGCGCTTTGAAAATAAAAAAAATAGAAAAACAATATATTATCCCGCCGCTCCAAAGGTTCTTGTCTCTTCGTAATATCTTCCGTCTTTTAGGAATATTAAAAAAAGCAGAATATAAGAAAATACGTGTCCATGAAGCGACGCCTATAAACGTAGCCGTTTGCCGTTGCACGTTTCAAAGATAAAAAAAAAAAAAGATAAAATAAAATAAAGCAGAAGACGAAGAAAACGAAGAAAAAGCAGCTTCCGTTTTTTGCGCGCGCGCGAAATGGCCGGTTTTTTCCGCGGCACGGTTCTCATTCCTGTACGCACTTGACTTAACTCGTTAATGTAAAGGTACCTAAGTACGATAATATACAAGATATATAAATTGATTAAAAGAAAAAAAAAAAAGTAAAACGTTGTAACCTGCACTTTATTGTATGCGTATTGACGCTGCGCGGCGACGAACGAGCCCGGATCAATCAAGGCTATTATGTACCCTTAAAACGATGTTCAGACTAGCTCGATTAGTCGCTCTGTGTCGCGAGAAGAGATTGGAACGCATCAGCGCTCGTTCCGTCGATACATTTATTATTGTTACTCAATACATTACCTGTCTAGGGAGTAAAAGCAAATTTAAAACGGAAAGATTATTCGTAGAACTGCACGCCCGTAATTATCGTTAGTCCGTAGGAAGATAAGCTGGACGTCCCCTATATGTATAGTCGGAATTTATGGCACAGCTGGAGAAATCAATCGGGTTTCGATTTTTTCCTGCAGCCGTATTAGCATTCGAAGTCGAGTATTAAAAGTTGAAGAGTTTTACGGCACGGCTTTGATTTTGAATGATTTTTCAAATCGAGAGGCCAAATTGCAGCAGTTTTTCAACAATGACAGAAAGAAATTCAAACACCTCAATTTTTGTACGTGTTGTTTAATTTACAAAGTATTCAATTCTCGTACTCGTTCAAAGAGAAGCTTCAACTTTTAATAAGAAAAATTGTCGTAATGAATAATTGTCTATCTGTGCATATAGATCCTCGTACACTCTTCCCGAATATAGATATGAAAAATCGTAGAAAAATAACCGTCTGTGTAACGCGAATATTCGTACATTCGTAACGTAAACGTGTTCCCCCCGGGCAGAGAATAAGAAAATAACAAAGCATCGCACCTTAGCAGACTTACTAGCGAGACTTAGTAAGCGCCGAGCGCGCGATATTAATGGTTGTATCCCAGCGGCGAGTCCGCAGATCTCCCCGTACCATAAATATTTCCGTTGATCGTGCAATGGTTAAACTTATAATTAATATAAATATGCGTGACGCGGATGAGAAAAATACAGGGAAAGCTTTAGAAGACTTGTCGATTAATCGTCCCCGGGATCGATTTGCTGCTCGAGTCGCAGATGGAACGCAAAAGTATAAGAGGAGGCGAGAAAGAGAGAGAGAGAGAGAGAGAGAGTCGTTATTATCGTCGATATCGACGGTAAGTGAAGAGATTTTATAATAGCTAGAGACAATAATGCGTTATGTTTCTTCAATCCGCCAGCAAATAGACAATGTCCAAAACGATATACGTGTAAATTATATACAGATATAATATAATTAAATATATATATATATTTACGTATATAGACAGGATTATATATTTACAAAAAAAGCTGTATTAATTTCCTGGGCGACGGACACGCGTACTTTGAGGATCTTGACTCGCTTTTGTAAAAGAGAATGTTGTTCGCGACATGATTCGAAAGCGACGTATAGTAAAAATTATTATAATTGATGGTTTTTTTTGTTAAAGATCGGCAAGCGTTCGTTTTTTTAATGTTCGTATCCCGCATTAAAATCGAGAAACGAGCGTTATAATAATTTTTACTGAACTTTATTTACCGCAGAGCGCCAAATGTGAAAAATCCTAAAGACGCGTGATTGTCGAGGCGACCCACGGATGGATGTTAAGCGTAAAGAGTATATACAGAATAAATATTGAATCCACGCAAAAAAATTTTAAGATGCCGCGGCACACCGAAAAAAAATAATAAGTAGCAATGAAAAACGTCCCAAAGACAATATATATATGAACCACTATTAAAGAGAGATTAAAAAGTTGAGCGAAAGAGGGGAAGTGCAGGAAGAAAGACAAACCATCCGAGGGGAGGTTCTAAACTCCGATGGCCTACATTACACTGCGCGAAATCCGTCGGTCCGTAAAAAAAAAGCGGTGAATCAACAAAAAAGTAACCCAGAAATTGCGTCCGACACGACGAAAACGCGGCGTCGCGCACGCTTGAGAAAAGGAGGAGAGGTTTACCCGATCACCGGAAGTAAAAAAAAAAAAAAAGAAACACATCTTTCCCGAGCACTCGTGCCGCGACTGGCCCGAGCACAACACGCACACACAGACACGCAGACACGCGCGCAGTCGCGAGACAGCCGGAAAGAGAGAAACTAATTCGAGCGCGTTCAAAAGCAACCAACGGCAACCAAGCTCGTTTACGGCGTTTTGTGCGCTTTCCTTTTTTCGGTATTTGTGTAACGTCGGAACCCGACTAAATTGCACGGCGGTGAAACAGTTTTACGATCCTTTCGACATCAGCGTTATATACGATTAGAAATTCACGCTTTCGTTTTCATCCGAAAACCTCCTTGTTGTTAAGCGTAGCGTAATGCGAATAAATGACGATTATTGTTAAGTGGGAGCGAGTATAAGGTGTGATTGATTTGTTCGTTTGTTTCTTTCTTTTTTTCTTTTGTAAGAAAATCATTAGTTTCGCCGCGAGTGAAAAGGCGTGTACATTTGTATAATGAGTTCTACGTTTGGCGATTCGTTTGCGTTTGCTTGTAAGTCGAGCGAGAAGAATCGATTAGCAATTAAGTTCCTTGGATTTCGATACATAACACGTAATATGCCATATCTTACGATATAAGTTGACGAACGATTGTAAGCTGCATTAAAAGTGAGCATATAATTACGGTCATCTCGGTCTAATCAAAAAGAATGTAAGGTATTTTTATAGATCCGTCGACTCGCGTTAATTGCGAGTCGAGTCCTATATTGATATGATGAATCTTGTATGAAACAAAAAGTGCACACATAAGATATTTTACATTGCATTACATTTTACTATATTGTACGAAGGTAAAGGAAATATTCTACTATTTATAGAGCATTATTACTTTATTACCCGAGTCGCGTTATTTTCACTCGTCCCTTTCCTCTCGTTACAATTGACCGGCCGAGTGAGAGAAACGCGGCCGAAACACGACGATTATACTTCTCAATCTTATTCTTCTAAATACAAAAAAAAACTCTTGCATTGTACGATAATTATAAATTTTAATGATCTGAATTGTTGAAGCGATCGTATACATTAATATATTATACATAGATTTATTTTAAGAGGCGAATTGAGAATGAGAGAGAGAGAGAGAGAGAGAGAGAGGCGATGATTTAGCATCATACAGTTAATTCTTATAATTACGATTTGTATATGTGTGATTTGAGTCTTCCGTTTAAAAAAAAAAAACAACACCCGCTTAAAAAAGTCTTTTAAACGACGTACAGCGCGCGCGGGGCTTCGAATTACCTTCTGAAGACGATCCTCGAGAATCGTCGATTTTGAAAATGTACGGCTCCCGCGGCGAGGACGCGTTTAAAAGGCTTTTTTTGCCAGGGCACTATGTACAATCTTTTGCGCGACGAGGCGATTTGGTGCAGGCCGGTGCAGTGTTATCGAGAGCCGTTAACTACGGCGCGTTAATACCATTTTTCAATTCGCCAAATTCACCATCGAGGAACAAGCGTTCTTTCATGCGCGAGCTTCAGAATCTCTCAATATTTAACCCGAAGGAGTCTGCGGTTTATTGCTGTTTGCCGATTTAGCAATAAGCTCTGTTCACTGGTCTTTTTGTTTATAAGAATTATGTTTTTTTTATGTTACTAACGACGTGTCTAATCAAATACAAATGGTCTTTATAGAGAGTTACAAAACGAATCATAAGAGAGAAGTAAAAAACGTTTTCACGAGCAATACTGCTGAATCGGTAAAGAATTATATTCGCATGACTTTCTTACCCTAAGTACTCAAGTTTTGCGTAAGCCGCAATTCGAAAGAAAAATAAAAAAACTTCGGGTTTAACTCGTTAGTCCTTTTTCTAAGCATTCACTCAGAGTGACGTTTAACAGAATTTCGAATACAAAGGGAACGAAGTAAAAGAGAAAGAGCGCACTAATTTATATACTCCATATTGATATATCAATAATCTCCGCTGAAAGGAAACGTTAATTCAATGACGATGAAAAGTTATTGCAGGTTAAAAGGAGGCTCCGACAAAGGATATTTGCTGAACCGTAGAGAGTATAAAAAAGAGTAAAAAAGAAAGCGCTCATTGCTTCTTGAAAAAAACTCCTTTCTATCACTAATGGAAAAAAAAATCACTATCTAACTTATGCATACCCTTACGTACTTCAAAGATCCATAAGGAAATATATAATATAAACATGTTGGAGGTACCTTCAATGTAATGGTTTAGGTATAATAAATATCAAACGTGTTTAAATGCAAAAGTAATCAAATAATACGTATGAACACAGAGTTAATAGATACTCAAACAAGTAAAGATGAGAAATCCGATAAAATTAGATTAAAGAAAAAAAAAAAGATCATCGCTGTTGAAAAAAACAGGGCAGAGCCGGAAATACGTTCTAAAGAAACGTCTCTGTGCGAGCAGTGCACAGCTGAATCGAACCTCGAATGCATCGAGGGCTCCGATCGCGAAAACAAATCGACGGGTGGCGTGTACTTAATTCTAAGATTACTTTTTTTAACAAGAAATCAAGTAAGAAAAAAAAGTAAAACTATACGATAAATGAACTATAAAGCATAATTCTAGATCTAAAAGAACGCATATAGCTTTTTTTCAATTTCGCGAATACTGCATTATATATATATATATATATACCTCTAATGGAGAAAAACAAAAAACTATTGAAAAATCAAGCTGTAGCGCGAATCGACTTTTCGGCTCTGCCGGTTAGATTTAGCGTATAAAATGTGCTAGTTAATCATTCGTTAGATGAAAAAGTGAAAAAAAGCAAAACGCATTAATAGAAAAGAAAGTGTTGAAGCTGCGCGTATATTAAATCGAGACTGTCGAAGGTGCCGATTTATATAAGTGGGTTTAACGGAAAAAAAAAGAAAAAACAGACAAAAAAAAAAAATAAACTATGAAAAAATAACGCGCATGTTATAGGAAAGGGGTAAACTTAATTGTTATAGATGTTAATCGTTCGTAACTGCATAAAGGGACATTAAAACCAGTGAAATACCAAAGTATAAAAAAGAAAAAAAATACGTAGCACGATCGAAGAAGCCTGCAGGCAAAATAATAATTGTACGCGCGTTTTCCTTTCTTTGTACCCCAGTTTTATTTTCCTCTGGAAATTTAGTCCGTACGATCCCCGGCTTCGGAGTGCACGTGATCAAACGCGCGCACCGTACAATTCTAATAACAAAATAAAAACAAAGTTACGTTCGATAAAACGCTGCAAGTTCAGCCCAGCGATATGTACATTGGCGCGTTATAAAATATACGCAGATCGTCGATCGCACATAGAGACATACACAGCCGGGACGGTGAAATGGGAAGTAACAATCAAACTAATCGAGCAGCTCGGCGAGGCCGGTCGATCGATTCGCTCCGTATAAGATATTATAAAAAAAAAAAATATAAACGAAAACGATCCACTGACGGCAGGTAACAAAGGGAATAAATTGGTGTGAACATTATCGATTTAATAATTACGTAAGAGATGAATTTACCCGAACGGAAGTAAGAAATCATATTGAAATTAGAGCAGATTTTTTAGCTTTTAAAAGGAAACATAATATAAACCTTGGATGTTGCATAAACAAAATCGGGGATTCGTTTTAGGGGAAAAAAATGACCAGGGCACATAACCGAACGGGCACGGATTTGTCGGCATTACGTTACTTTGTTACAGGGCATGAGCGCGTGTTTTAACTAAAAAAAAAAAAAACCAAAAGAAACATTCGAGAAACCTGATTTTCTTCCTCGAGGCTCTTCGACGGCTAGTTCCTTCGCGATTGGGTGTTAAATGTACGAAATAAAACTATTATAGATGTGGGAAATACGCTCCGCGAGGGATGCACCGGACTTTTCGGCGAGTTTGGTGAATTTTCGTTTTCGTTTTGAATTGAAGGCATATCCTGACGAAGGTATACTAACTTAGTACTTAATATCGAAATTCGAGGTGTGGAGCCGCGACGGTATCAATAATCAAAGTGTCAAATACGTGTGTGACCTGAAAAAGATTGTGGGCGAATGGCTTATTTTTGTGAGAAAAAGATGATGGTATAAAGTATATTTAAAGATATGAAAATTATTAAAATATATATAAGAATTATTTTCAATATTTATCGTAGATAAAGTCCTTAAGCAGTTGAACAATAACTAAGTAAATATCATTACGTACAATCTATAAATCAATAAAATACCTACTATAGTTACTTCCTAAGATTATCGAATAACGAGAATATTGTGAAAATAACATTGATAATTTCAGTTAATTATTATAATCTCTAAAGCAAAAATATTTTTTTCCTTATTTTTCATACTGAAATATACGTATATTTTTTTAACTATAGTCGAAAGAAAATTACGGATATATCATAAACAATAACGATTCCAAAGTTTTTGAAAAAAACTCGTACAAAGTAAAAAAACGTATCTCTGCTACCGATATATAAAAAAGATTATCTTTTCTATAAAATACAAACAATTCTAAAAGCAACGAAAACTTCGGTGAACATCTTTCCAAGCGTATTTCCCGAACAGTGTATGAATAATGGTGTATGCATTTATTACAGAAATAATTGAAACCGATAGTAGACGTGAAGACAGCACATATTGTAATATTCCACGGCCGGCATACGGGAAGATGAAACGAGACCTGCATATAAGCGATCGTTAAGGATGAGAAAATGTCTTTCATTAATTTACTAAAAAAAAAAAAAAAAAAAAAATGTCGAGTACAAGTCGCATAGGGGAAAAAAACTATTTAAAAAATACTAACTGATTAAGTATGTGATCTAAAAAAGAAGGCGCATCTCGACGCGTTTCCGTGGAAGAAGACTTTTTTTTCGGGAACGCGTTTATATATCGATCGGGATCATCGAAGAGAAAGAATCGCGAATTCAAGTTCGGTGTACAATGACTACGACGTTTTCTTTAAAATAACAATCAGAAAAAGGTGTGGAAATTGCCGGGAGGTGTCGGGGGGGGGGGGGA
>UCOM01001295.1:0-44442 GCA_900474385.1 Ormyrus pomaceus
TTTTTTTTTCTTTTTTAGCCTATGAACATAGATACAAATTGCCTCGCCGTAAAGTGATGATTTAGACCCCGCTAGCGGGGCGTACAGTACGCACTTTACGCGTGGTGTGTAAAAAAAATATATATACAATGTACCCAATAAATCCAGAATACCTCCATCTCAAAATGCCATCAAATTTATTATCGCCAATCGCCTAAACGGATTATATCTCTGATAGTGAAAGCACCATTAAAACAAAGACTTGGCCCGCCCTAAACCAGCCGTTCATAAATGCACTACCTGGAGAAAAGCGTTTGGACTGCCTACCTGCGAAAACTCAGTTAAGCGCCGCCCTCGCTTTTTTCTACCTGCTACCGTATAACCATCGGTCTCTCTTACAAGACAAACGTTTACTTGGTGCTCACCTGATTTACAGTGCCTTTGGGCTTGTCACTGCCTAGTCCAGATAAGCAGTGCTTCGTATTACATTGGTTCGTTTCTATCCGTAGGATCTAGTTTTGAGCCTCGGATGGTCAATAATGGTATTTATTGGTATTAGGTGCAGTAAAACCATAAGGTCGTTCGGGTATACTGAATGGTAATGCAACGTTTTCTCGTTTTCAAAAATTTTCTATAATCTCGCTCGATACGCACAATGTCGCTTTCTTCGTGAAAGTTGCGTCAGAAACCCGACAATATTTCTCGCTTCGACAGATGCGTCAACCACCGAGGTTTCCTCCGACCGGAAAAATGCCGCGGAGGTGTCCGCAGGGAGGAAATGGAAAAAGCGTAGGATAAAAGTTAACGTTTCGTCTCTCGCGACGGCTCGTCCGGCTTCGGTCTCGTATAGCGGCGAGATTCCTCTCGCCGCTCGACTTCCTAACGCCATCGTCATCTCGCGCCTTCCTCTTATATAAAAGCCGGGCGGGCGGCGTTCGGGCACGGCCAGGGCCATCTCATCGCGAATATCCGAGGAATGTTAACAGTCCGTAAATTTCTCCTTCCTCCTCTAAGGCTCTCTCGCGCGCTCCTCTCTCTCTCTCTCTCTCTCTCTCTCGGGGCCATTCAAAAGTCGAGTCCCAGAAAAAAGCGGCATTCTTCATCGGGGCCCGTAAAAAAATGAGCCGCCGCGCGAGCAGGCCGGGCCCGGCCGCCGAAATTCTCCCCGCGGTAACGAGCGCGCTTCTCGGAATTCCAACGAAAGTGATTTCCTGCGCGCGCGCGAGAGAGAGCAATACGCATCGCACTTAGCGTCGGGGGCCTGGGCGCGAGCGCGCGAGGCGGCGAGGAGGAATGAGATCATGTTGTTTTTGTGTGGCGTGAGCCGACAGTTTAATATGTTTAGCCGCTCGGGAGAGGAGCCGCCGCCGCTGCTGTTGCTGCTGCTGCTGCTGCGTTGCCAAGCCAAGAGCGGAGTCACGTCTCTCTCTCTCTCTCTCTCTCTCTCGCTTTGTCTCCGCGTCCGTCGGAAAGTCGCGCGCGTGACGCAAAGCGAGCGAGCGATAGGAAGCTCGTAAATTTCCACGCGCCGCGCGCAACAGCCCGAAGAAAGTGCTTTATTCGGATCTGCGGATCGTCGAAAAATCTCGCTGAGCCGAGAGCCGAGAGAGGATTGGTCTCTCTGATCTTGACTCAGCGCTTAGGAATTCAAGCATTATCCGGGGCCTCGATCTCTCTCTCTCCGTCCTCGGCGGTGTATTTCTCGGCCGGTCGAGTTAAGCGCCACGTACTTGGCCGGTGCGCGCGATTTTCCCTCGAAATCGCGCGCTCCTTTAAAGAACCCAAGGGCCGCGGCGGCGCACCGCTCGCCGCGGCGTTCCTCGGCTGTGCCGGCAAGTGCAGCTTTTTCCTGCTCTCCGTGTCTGCGCTCGCTAGTCGTTTCGTCGCCGCTCGGCGCGCCACGATGGCTGGCAGCTTTGGATTTGTCCTTGGGCGAGTCGTGTGCGTCGAGAGAGGCTAGGCGCAGCCCGCTCACGCACACCTACGGCCGGCAGCCGCGCCGCCGCTCGTTCTCTCTCGTCGTCGTATACACGCGGATGTGTGGGCAAAGCGGCCGGGCCGGGCCGGCGACTTGGCAACGCCGCGCGGCAGCTTATAATACGGCTCTCGGCCGCGCTCGCAGTCCCCTCCTTTGTCCGAGAGCCGGTCTTGCCAGACAGGGTGTCGCCAGCGCTCGCTGCCTCCTCTCTCGAGAGAGGGGCCGCGCGGCGAGGCGCACCGCCGCGAGTGTGAGTGCGTGCGTGTGCGGTGTCGAGGACCTACATTCGCACGCACACAGACGGGGAGGCGCGAGGGCCGGGAGCGGAGAGGGGCAGGCGGGGGGGGGGGAGGCCCGAGTGGCCATGTTTGAAAACTCGAGTCCCGATGGAATGTGGCCTGGCTGCGGGGGCCCTCCGTCCCTGCCTCTTCCCCCCCGCCGCGCGCTTCCTCCGCGCGCACACACATAGCTTGGCGCCCCACATGCTCTCGTAACTTCGTAACCAGAGACGAGGCTGCTGCCTCTCCCTCCCTCTCTCTCTCTCTCGCTCGCGCAGCTCTATGGCCTGGATGGCTCGCGCGCTCTTGTGCAGCCAGCGAACGCGCCAGACTTCTCGGCGCCCAAATCGTCTGTACATCGACCACGGCGACGTGCAGCAGAGAGAGAGAGAGGGACTGACTCTCCACGCCACGCAGTCTCTTTCTTTCCTTTATGGAGCAGCCGAGCCTGCCTCTCTTTTTTTTTCATTATCCTCTCTCTCTCTCTCTCGCTCTCGCGCTCGCGCCCGAGCTTAGGAGGCACGCAGCTGTGTGTATATGCGAGATAGACGCAGAGCGGCGGAGAAAGAGTTTTTGCGGCCTTGTTGTCGTCGCCGCGAGCGAATGCTCACTTGCGCCTAGCCGTTCCACATTGATTATTACCAAGCGCCGAGAGAGCATTATGCCAGCGGAGTAGAATGCCGCGCGGCGGCGGCTAACTGTTGCGCACTTTCGATTTCCGAGGGGGACACGACGTTATATCGGGGAAAATTTTCAGCGATGTAGATTAGCCTGACGCGAGTTTTCGAGGGAGAGCGGAACGCCGGCTGACTGAGACAGAGAGTGAGAGAGAGGAGCGTAGTTGCGTCGAGGCTGGCGCTTAGTGGAAATTTTATTCGTCGAGTGTTTTCCTCATAACAGCCAGCGGTTTTCGGCGACGCTTAATGACTTCGAGGAAAGCCAATTTCGGCGGGCGTTGATTTTTCGAGGGGAAGCATATGACGCTCTCTCTCTCTCTCTCGCTCTCTGACGTTTTGTTGGGTGGTCGCTTTTGTCGGGGCAGGTTGTATTTAGGAGGGGCTCTTTCGCTGGAAAAGTCGATAGACCCGAAAGGCTTTCGACTCGATCGGGTGTTAAAAATCAACGGGGGAAATGTTGCGAACGATTTCGCAAGGTATCCCCCGATGCGTGGGTGAAATTTTGAAGGGCAAAGCTCATGAATCGAAATAAAATTCTTAGAAATGACGGCTCTGACGTTAGTTGGACGCTATTAGCAGCGGTGGATTCGCCAAAAAAATGTTTTTCGGGAAAGAGCAATCTCGGAAAACACTTTCCCGGGATCGGAACTATTTTTTCGATCGTCAAGGAATGCGAATCGCGTATACTTGACTGCAGCCTTAAAAACGTTAAATTTAATAATGCTCCGTCGCTTGAGGACGCCTCGTCTACAATGTGTATAAGCGAGATCATTTCTTGGATCAATGTTCAAACATCAATAACGATCAATCAGTTCAATCTCGGGTATTTCAGTGCGTATGACTCGGCGAACTATAAATGTAGAATTATCAGCTATGAAAAAGTGTATTGAGACGAGGATCAAGGTACAATTTACAAAACAAGCCGACGATAAATATCGATTTCGTCGATCGAAGTACAATAATTTTACGAGGCGAGCACATATTCCGAGCGGCGCGAAAAAGCGCGGCAATGGCAAGTAGCGCCTTTGACTTGCTGAATCACTAAACGCGGAATTATTTCTCAGGACGCCCTCGACTGATAAACCCGAATACTACCGGCGGCATTCCGTCGATGAGGCGCGCGCGCGCACTTTCGTCGTATCGTTATATATGTATACGTTCGAAAAGTATTTAATCTGGCTCATTGATTGCCGCGAGAGAAAATCGTTCGCGGAATCGGCGCCGCGCCGCGAGCAAATATGGGCCAGAAAAACAAGGAAACGATAATTTTTTTCGCGGCGATTTTTGCCTGTATCTCGCGCGAAAAATTGCGCGAGATAAAGAGTCCCCCGATGCTTATTTATAAAAATTGTCTCACACCCGAGAGATAGCGCCAGTTTATCGGGGCTCTACTATTTTCGCGCTCGGCCAAATAATCGAAAATATAATAGTTTGCGCAGAATTTAAGCATCGAGCGGCGTTCGGACGCTTTCCTCGCTCGTTTCGCAACGCGGAGAGCTCGAGTGCATTGTGAAATTATGCGTTATGCAAATCGTTAAAATAGAGGTGCCGAGGAGCGAAAAACAATTGGCTTGTCGTCAATCGGGGTAAATTTAGCCGTTTAGGGACAATAATTCCGATCGGCCGCGAGAAAGGTGTCCCCGGTAATTTCCCCCCCATCCTATTTATCGAGCGACATTGACGCCGAGAGCGTAAAAGCGCCCGAGAGCACATCGATATATACTCTCGATGTGCGCGCACGGCGACAAAACCGCGCTTACATAACCCCGGCTTTGCGGCCACAATTAAAAGCAATATACTCTCGCATCTCTTGAAATCCCGAAGAATTCGCGCGGCGGCCACGCACGCATATAATGGCACAGCGCGGCTCGCCGAGTTTTTTCTCCGGCCGGCTGATTAATTCAGCTCACGCAAATGATTTAAAAGCGAGCGAGCCGCGCGGAGGCAATAATTTGCTCGGCGTTAAAAATCCGAGTGCGCGCGACAAGTTTCTCTCCCCCCCCCCTCCCTCCCTCTCTCTCTCTCTCCGTCTCTTGGAGGTTTTTTCTGCGTGCTTTAATTGTAACGTAAACGCTGGCAATAAGGCGTGTGCGTGCATAGAAGGCAGCCTCGGACAGCATAATAATAAGAGAGTAGACGAAGCGAGGCATGCGAGCAGTACCTTTTTATCTTATCGGCAGGCAGGCAGCAGCCAGCAGCAGCCAGCAGCGGCAGCAACACATGGCCTCCTCGAAGCTCGTCGGGTCTCCCCCGTATAATCGGACGAGACGCAGCGCCGCCGCATGCCTCTCCTTCTCTCTCTCGCTGCCGCGCGGCCGGCGGCGAGCGAGCGAGAGAGCGTATAGATTCTCTCGGATTCTCGGAGAACGCTGCGCCTTCGGGGATTCAGGATGCGCTCCTTTTTCTTCCTTTCTCACGTTCCTCTCCTCTCCGCCGCCGCCGTCGCCGCCGCCGCCGCTGCCGTGTGGCCGTGTTTGTGAACCCGCGGCTGGTTTCGCCTTCTTGAGACTCCCGAGTGTGCGTGCAGAGAGCCGAGGAGAGCCGCGATCGATCCCCGCCCCTGACGTCATTGCTTGGTTATAGGCGCGAAAAACGATTGAGAGTCGGATCTATAGTGTTGGGGGTTAGGCGTTTGCTCGATATTTTAGCCTAGGTCTCATTACCGACGGAGTAAGTATATAGCCGCCGTCGCACGGAGAATGTGCTTAATCGGCGCGCGCGCGCGCGGGGGACTTTTTATTGGGAAATTGACGCGCCGCGCACGCTCGAATTTTAATGCGCGCGCAAGAGCAAGAGCCTGGACTGCGGCGTTGCGACGGCGCTCTCTCGCTGCCTGCTGCGTGCTCGGCTAAATTGCCCGAGGTTTTTCGAAAGCCCGGATAAAAAGGCTGCCGCCGCTTTTTCTTACAAAAGTGCCTTTTTTGCAACTTGTGCCGGATTAATTTTTAGCAGCGGTTCCTTCGAGTTTACGTGCACTCGACCTGATAAACTTCTGCAGCGGGGGACATTGTTAGCTGTTTAGTTTCAATGTTTGCACAGATTTTAATTCATATTCCACGAGCACTTTTAGTTTACATACACTTGTTTTTTAAGCTTAATTCGTTCTTGGAATTTTGATTTTCTTAAACTAATTTCAGAAATTATTTTGCATACCGAGATAAAAAGTCGCAGAGTCTAAAAAAAATACTGAAAAGTAATTAAAGATAAAAGGCGAAAACGTGTACTGGCCAGATTTAAGAAAATTGTTGGTAAATGTATTGTTGCGAACGCAGGATTTGGTGTAATTGTTTTAGCGTGCATTTTAATCAACTCAGCTAAGGGAGATATAAATATTTTTGATATCCCTATCTTAAACAGCGTTTAAATTAAACGAGCGGCCTGATTTTTCTTAGCTACGTAATGAAAGATGGACAACTATCACTTAGTTCTCTAACAGTCTAGAATTTTCTATACGATATAAACAATTTTATAATTACACTTTGACGTTCGAGCAAAGTTTGTTTAGCAGTACAAATTTATCCGCTGAAAAGTTTTATTACATGCGTAATTTTACATTGAACTGATATATATTTCTTTCGCTCCAACATTCTTCGTAGATAAAGAAACATGTTTCACTATAAGACGAAAATAAGAATGACTATTCCGCGCGCGCGATAATAAAAATAAGAGAATTGAACCTCGTTAATTATGCAGTCCCGCAGTTTAAACAGAAATTAAGATGTTGGGGCGTGCTGAGTTGCGACGACGAGCGTTCGGCAATTTTATCATATCTCCGCTGTAGAACGTGTTATCGGCAATTTATAATTTTTTTCAGTTCCAATTATTTAACAGTCTGCGCATTCATGCTTTTCACGCTATAATAGATATACGAGGCGTGTGTTATAAAATTGATAACCTCTGCGAGTGCCAAGTATAATGGAAAAACGCGTTCTTTCACTTTTAAATTTAACATTTTTTCTGAATTTCTCATTATATACATCATTATTAGATTATGAACTATGTAGATTCTTCATTTAACTTCCTTGTGCGCAATAAAAAGATTTTTAATAATAATAATCTCAGGTTACAGTTATAATGAGGAATTGGCATAAAAAATTAAATCAAAACTATTAATTTCTCTTTTGTTTAATTATTAAAACAGTTGTACGTATACATAAATAGGCTAAAATACACACACTTATTATGTACGATATTCATGATGCATGTATAAATCGTTGTATACAAAATACATAATGGGTTTCCGAATTCTTGATGCAATATATACAACTTTCATCACTGTTTTCCTTCATAAAAAGATCTTTTCTTCGTCATACACCAAATTTCGATGAGAATTTCTTACGAACTACCACAGACGAGTATTCATCATCATCATCATCATAATCATAACTGAGCGATTAAAAAATGAGAAAGTAAGAAACTACAAATGCATATGTATATGTGTCATCGTATATGTACGCGAAAATCAAGTCAGCGTGTAACGAAGCTCGTATGTCTATATAATTTTCAAAAAAAAAAAAATTCTCGGTACAAAAATGAAACAGAATTCGTCAAGCGTTCGTTTCCTCTCTCGTATATATATCCAGTCGTCGTCGGTGCGCGAAAAAATTAACTCCTCGAAACTGAACCATGAATTTCTCAAACGATATATCTGACATCGTTACATTTATAAATGTTCAAAGTAAAAGGTGCGTATATACGTGCGTAAAAGTGTGTGCGCTCGCGCGCATGCAAATATTCCAATTCGAAATTCATTAGAGAGTCGTCGTGTGCCGATTTCGAAATACATATATAGCGTATATAAGCTGCGCCACGCCGCGATTCCATTCCGCTGTTTTTTTATTTTTTTTTTTTTTTTAAAGAATGCCTTAATGTACTGTACGCGATAGTAATAATAATGATCTAGCTTATAATTGTCGCTCAACTAATGTCCTACGTAATACCTTAAGAGCTATACCTTAAAGACGTAAATGATTTATGTCGATTTTTTTTTTCTTGGAGACGTTAGTCAAGCGTGAAACCTTTAAATATATAATGTATTTATATATAATATGTACCGCTAGTCTTGACGCGGGTTACACGTTTTACGAGATATACCGCCGATTCACTACGTATGTCGGGAGAAAGCCGCGAGAAAATATCGCGGGTCCCGAATCGGCGATCCGTTGCCCGTCGAATTTTTCCTCGGCCCAACGGCCCTCCCCCCCGGAATGTTTGCAACCCGATCAAAAGTAGCCATGAAGATATAATGAAGTTTGTTAGGAAGAGAAGTAGTGGGTAAATATGAGTTTTCATGTGTTGTGGGTTAGGTGATGAGGAAAAAGGTGTGTGTAATTATTCCTTTAAGCGATTGTCGAACGCTTGGGTGGGACGAGGCGCGGTTTCATGAAAATGCATAGAAGCTTCGTCCGTCGATTGTCCCCGTTTTAATACTCAATTTTGACTCTCCATCCTCTGGCCGAACCGCGGCGGGGAGTCGCCGAACGGATAATTCTGATCCTAGGCATTTTTACGAGAGTGGCATCGCGCCGGTCAGCAACCCGAAGCTCCAATAAATGCAAGTACATAATACCAAATTTCTGGCCGCACTTCGGAAAGTCTTATATAGTTGTTCTGTTTTCCTCCTCTCTCCCTCCCTTTCACCTCTGTCGCAGAAAGAGAGAGAGCGACTTTTTCGACTCGTTCTCCCTCTTTCTTTCTCTCTTTCTCTCTGATCTTTTTTTTTTTTTCTTTAACGCGCTAAAGTTGTGGCAAGCCGCGCAGCTGAGCTCAGTGCATCATCTTTCGCGGTGTCAGCCACTTCTTCATGTAGTAGCAGAAGATCGTCGAGACGTAAATCAGGATGAGAAGGGCGCACGTCACGCCCAGGGCGAGCACCGACATCTTCGTCGGACACGGCTCGACGATGGTCACGGTTTTGTCTGCGAAGAAAGGGAGAAATTAATTTTTTTTTTTTTTTTCAACTGCTTAAAGTCATGAATTATGAAAGAGCTCGGTTGCGAGGAAGGTGCTACTGTGGTTTGCAGTACCGCATCGAGAATTATTTTAAAAAATCCACTTTTTTTCAAGCTTTCAAATTTTCAATCTTTTTTCTCAAATTTATAGCCTTTTTGGTATCTCGATTTTTAACAAGCATAAATAACAAAAAATAATTGGTTAGCTTCGTTTTATTTTATAAATTGAAAAATACTTTTGAATAAATCAACATTAACGAGCACTGCTTCTTTTTCAAAACGAGTCTAAAGATAGGTCAAAGAGGTAAGGACTGGGCATGGAGGAAATGAAAAATATTGCTGGCAGGTTCATCGATTTTACTTACCGGCCTCGTTAAAGTCTATACTCGCGTCGTTCTTCAAGAACTGCGATTGTTTTTCATCACCAAAGTCGAGGACGAGGATTTCTTGAGATAAGGTCATGTCCTCTGATTTCTCCTCTGTCGAATTGTCGAGGCTTCTCCTGCGCCTCTTGCCCCAAGACTCGGAGGAATCACGGCCGCGCTCGCAAACCGCCTGTAATGAGCAATTAATTTAATCAAACATTTTTTTTTACTTCCAACGTAAAATCTCAATGCTTTTTATTAACAAAATTTACTGGAAATTTTGAGAAATGAGGGCATTGCTCAATAAATTAATTGCAATTTATTGCAGCAAATTGACAAAAATTTCTAGCAATTTTCTAATGATTGATAAATATCTCTGTACTTTGGGATGACGATCTTATTAAACGATAATTACCGGTTCGCAAGGTCCAAGACAGTATTTAACGTTGCATTGGAAGATGACACCGTATGACTCAGTAAACCTAAAGGCCTCGTACGATGACTGCAAAGCATTACCGTCGGGAGTAAAGCTCGGGAAGATTACAGGATCCACTGGGCAACTGTGAACGAATGTAATATTAATATTTCTGCGTATACAAATACATAAACTTCTGCTTTGATTTTATATAAATTTATCGCAAACAAGTTTTTTCGCAATACTTTTACATTTTTCACTTACCCTTCGTCGTCAATAATTTGGAAGGTGCTCTTAGAGTCCTTCGCCATGGCCACACAACTGCGAGCAAAGATGCCGTAAGGAGCTGAAAGTAAAAGTTTATATTTAGTGACGCACTGCGCAGTTAAATTTAACGCACTTTGCAAATCATTTATGCGCCTTTAATCTCGAGTTGTTTGTGTTTTCTCGCTAATAATGAACGTTTTAAGAATCGAGCGCGTAAAAATGGCATTGTCACGTACAGATATCGCAATCTGTCACAATTACGCCGATTTTTCGGCCCAATTAATCCGCAGAGTTTGCAAAGTTTTTTCAACGAAACAAGCGAGTAATAAGCAACGAGTCTACTAACTGTCTTCGGGTATCTCGATTCTGAAGGTGAGCTTGTCTCCGATCCTGACGGTCTCGACCTCCTGGGCGCGGCTGTCGAGGATGCGGATCTTGGGCGGCGGCGCCTCCGGCGCGCTGGTGATGCTGATCATGTCCGGATCGCGGATCGGCATCATGCCGAACGTGATGTTCTTCGAGGACATGTCGTACGTGCACTTGACCTTGTAGATCTTGTCGGCTTTGGTCATGACGACCGAGTGGTGCTGCAGCACCACCGTGTTCGAGTACGTGCCAGTCTGAAAATTTCCGTCACGCTGAAGATGAGAAGAAAATATCGCCGTTTGGCTTTAGATTAATTTTATTCTAGATTTTTGAAAAATTTTTGATTTGCAAGCAAGTTGGCGAAGCTTCATTCCTTCGGGTCGAGCGAAGATCATGCAGATACTTTTTGCAGTATACGATGCAGGCTGATGAGTTAATAATTGTCGAGTTTTTGTTAGCGAATTCCTAATGCAATTGTTGCTTTGCCGAGCGGAGAAGAATTATTGGTTAAAAACAATATGAATATGGATAGAAGCAGAGTTAAAATGTTGGAGATAATTTTTCTCCGCTCAGAGTCGTGGCAATTAATACATTTGACAATGCAATTAAAATTGTTAATACTCTCGTCATTCCTCGCCGGTTGATTTAGATCCGTGTAACCGATTAAACGATTGTAAAGCACGGTGAGTTTGAACCAATTATGATAATGCGAATGCGTTAGATCTGCATTAATTGGCAGAACGCAGCGATATACATCGTATTTACTAACCACACTCTGAGTGTTGCAGTCTTGTCCGCTCATTGTGAGATCGAGGCGGAAGGATTTACTGTTAGTGACGTCTATGTTACAGGTTTCCGAGCGGCCCAACGCGTAGATTCTGCCGTTGAAAGGCTTGTTCGTCTGGACCTGGACGGCGATTCTCGTGTCCTTACAATCGACGATAACTGAAACATTTTTTTATTCAAAACCGTTATATTCTCCTCATCAATTATTTACATTGTCGTTTATTAGCGGAGGGGTACAAAAAAAACCTGCCCTTACCATCGTAGCAAGTACCAGTCTTGTCGCAATTAATGTCGAATCGAGAGTCGTTCGGGCTCACCGTGATGTTGAATTCGGGCTGGGTATCGGTGATCTTGCCCTCTGCAAAAGTAATAAAGCCTGCATTTAATACAATGTCTTTTTCTTGCTAAGCGACGATCGTTGATGGAATTACGTTCATTTTTACTACGTCCATTAAACGTTTTCTATAGCAGAGATGACTCTGTCAAGCTTGGCTGCTGCTCCGTACAATTTTTTACTTTCATACATGGCAAAAGTGAGCGCCTAACGGAAAATCAGCACCGAAACAAACGACTCTTACAATCGCTAAAAAAAATCAAAACACGCTTTTCCGTCCTTCCTACACCCGAGTCGACAAAAACTTTCCACGCGCCTAAAAATCAAGATTACTTAATCACGCCTCCCCTCCCCTACGAAAAAGCTCGCTGCCCAATTTTCGGAATCAACGACACATCCTCCAGCGTGTCCCCCCGTATCTTCCTTGCGGTCGAGATAAAGCCCGAGTAATAAATAAAAAAAAAACAAGCAAGCAGAGCGTGCGCGCGCCGATAAAAGAAAAAAGGAGCGACCGCAGGCGGGAGGAGAAGAAAAAAACTGGGAAAAAAAGCCGAGCGAAAGAAGAGAGCGCGCGCGCGCGGGCGAAGAAGAGATAAAGTCCCTCTGGAGTTTCCACGTCGTTGCGCAAGCTTGCGCGCGATCTCCGCGCGCCGTTTCATAAACTCGTCGCTCGGCTCGGAAAAAACTCCCTCTCGCGCTGGCGCTGATTTTCTAAGCGCTCTTCTGTGGAGAGAGAGGAAGCTGATAAACCGATTGGATTGTATGCGGACTTTGGCGGAACTGTTCGGTTCTAATCGGAGGCTCTCGTTGAACGGTAGTTTCTGGCTGACTATTATTTCAAATATGCGTCGGCGCAAAGTGTTTCGTTGAAGCGAAAAGTGCGTGTTTGGTTAGTTGCGGGCAAACGTAGCAGTTTTCACAGAAAAATTTTATCGCGTTATTTACGTGCCATTAATCTCACTATTCTACGCTGCTTAAATATTGGCTTCGTCAAATATCGAGCGTTCGAATCTCTCTATCATTTCTCGTTTCGAGCAAGACACCAACGTTCCTCAAAGGTTTCCATCAACGACGCAAAGAAAGGAGGAAGCGAAGGAGGAAGAGAGAAAAAAAAAACTGACTCTCGCAGTAGTTCTCAAAGTAGGTGCCGACGCGGTCCCCGTTATCGATGAGCGGCCTCTCGGCGTTGAGGTAGGTGGACGGTCCGTCGGGCAGGGTCCAGTGGTCCAAGTGGAACAGGTGGCAATTGTAGGCCTGTCCGATCGGCGGTCCCCGGTAGAGGTAAGACCGGCAGAGGAACTCGTTCTCGATCTCGCAGGCGATCCTGCAGGCCGGCTCGTTCTGCACCTGCAGCTCCTTGTCCGCGTAATAGTGCAGGCCCGCGTACTGAGCGACCTTGTCGTCCGCGACGCCGATCCGCGGCGTCTGGAAGTTTCGCTGCGCCTTGCACGCCTCCTTGCCTGCGGGGGGGAAGAGAATTTGTTTTTTATTTTTTATTTTTTTTTCTGCGTGCTGAATCTTAAGATTTGTGTCTGTATAAGTTAATTTTATGATCAATTGATTGAAATTCAGGCTACTGTTTCCACTGCAATGTATACAAACGACTTGAGCAGTTTTATATGACAAGTAGAGCAAGAAGTCTTTAGTTCTGCCTCTGCAGTCGTACAAACTCATCTCGATAAGCGAATGAAAACTATAGACAAGTCTGCCTCCGTAAAGGAAAGCCTTTTCCCACGCAGTATTAAGTAATTTCGATTGTAAAGGCCGGCTTTCGAAAGACAGAAATCGTCCCTACACCGTTAGATATCCGCTTGGCTGTGTTATAGCTTACCTTTGAGGCAGAGATTCTCAAAGTAATCGACGCCCTGGGCGTCGACGAACTGCACGAACTGCCCGGTCGTTCTCCTGTCGCTGTCGCTCAGATGGCACTGCAGCGTGACGTAATTGTACTCGACGGATCTGCAGGTGAAGCGGTGCTCGTTGAGGCAGGCGGCCAGGCAGGCCTCCTTCGTCGAGGTGTAGATGAGGGCCGCGTCGAGGCCCCTGATCATCTTGTTGGGGACGCGCTCGAACGCCCACGGCCTCAGGCACACGTTCTCTGCAAAGGCGAGATCGAGAGAGCATTAGGAACCTAGGCGACGACGACCTGGCCGCAAGCGCGCGGATTTCGGTGTCAAGTTTGCTGGCAGGGCGGAGAGCCAGTTTTTAGGCGCGCTTTATTTGGACATTCGCGGGGACGCGCGCGGGCTGCTTTTCGAGAAAGGCCGGGGGAGCGAGAAACTCTCTCTCGCTTCTTTTTTTTCTTCTTCCGTTTTTTTTTTCTTTTACAATCGAGCGCGTTTACCCACGGCGTAGCGGTACTCTCATTGTGCCGTGTAATTTAGTCTAGTCCTAGAAAATGGATATAAAGATTTTGCTTCGTTTACGGAGAATTCCGGGAATAAATTTCAGTGTCATTAACTTTATTGGCTTCCATTGTGCGGCAGGTAGCCGCTTTTTCGGAAGGCGGATTTTCCTTCTTCTTGGCATGGATCGAGTTTATTTTGAATTATGATTTTATTGCCGAACCGGACGTGCCTTGCGACGAACCCACGCGTAACTCTATATGCATACCTGCACCTTTAAATTTTAAAAGATCTTTCATTTTTTTTGCATTGCCCAGTTACAGGTATGTTGTTCAATTTCACCGAAAATGCGTTACGAGCTACTTCATCGGGGGCAGGAAAACATAATGCCCGTGAAAAGTGTCTCTCCCCCCATCGAGATGGACTCGTCAAGATTTACATAAGCGCGTCGCTCGGAAGAAGCGGCGGGGAGCTTCTTAGCTAGTCGCCAAGCGGCCTCCTCCGGCCGGAAAAGAAAAAGGCGGGGAAAGCCAAGCCCGGCATTCTTTGGCGGCGGCGGCGGCGGCGGCGGCGATCGAAGCTCTCTCGGCCGGCGCTTTCCGTCCGCGCGACGATAAACGGGGCTTGGCGCCAACGAAAGTGCAACGTTAATTATAACTCGATTTCTCGGAAGCCCAAGCGCGCGGACACGATATAGCAGCGCGGCGCGCAGAGCGACGTAGGCCGAGTTTTAACGATCCCCCGCGAGTAAGCGCTCTCGATCGAGCGCCGCTTCCAAGAAGAACGCCTGTAACCCCGCAACCTCGCGGCCGACCGCGATCGAACGCTTGCATGATTCAGGAACGAAGCCGGTAAGTATATACGAGGAGCTCCCTAGGATGGCTTTTCTCGAGGGGAAGCGACTTCGACGGAGGTCCTGAGCTCGGTTTTCGCTCTTGGGGGAGATTTTTCTGGGGATAGATAGTCTATCTGTCGACCGGTATAATACGTCGAATCGTATGTATAAATCAATTTTTACCGGGAAACCGATTAAACGGAAGAAGACGTTTTACCCAAAACCTTTACTTAGAGGGGATTTCTAGAGGTTTTTCTGAGGAAAACGAACCGCAGGGATAACCTGGCCTTATTTTGTCTCTTGGAGGATATTTTTCTGACCGATAAATACATAATTCGATTTCGACGAGAAAAATGATTGACCGAGAGAAAAGCTATTTTAGCGAGGGGCCCTCGTTCAGAGAAGATTTGTAGAGCAACGAGTCGGTCTTGTCCTCGCAATTATTAAAGATCGTACTTGGTAAGAAGAAACAGTTTCAATATTTCATAGTCACCCCAGATGTAAGGAAAGCGTATAGACGAGGATTCAAAGTGATACACGCGAGTAATCAAGCAATCAGCCGGCGATTACGTCCGTGGGAAGGACTGGCGCTCATCTATGATTTACGGTACCGCGCGCTCGCTATTTTTCCTCGGAAAACAAATCAATGCCCAAAGCAAATTTCTCGAAGCGCGGCGAACGAGGCCAGGCGCCGTCGCCGCAACGTCGCGGGCAATCCAAAATTACCTCCAACGAGAGAGACGAGCGGCGCCGTTTGACATCGCGGACTCTCTCGCGGCGTGTCACCCACATACCCGCGGCTGAGATTCCTGGAAATCTACCGCTATTTCTTTCTTCGTGCCAGTTCTTAATGATCGTGTAAAGCTACGAGTCCGGGGCTTTTTTTTTTCTCTCCCCCGGACTCGAGAGTGAATAATGCAGGGGAGCGCCCCCGGCGCTTGGAAAATCCGACGCCGAGCCGGGCAGTCACGTCCGGCTCCACGGTGGGGGCCCAGTTTTGCTTTCGGTTCACGCCTGGGGTAAGAGCGGATGAGCAGGTATAGAGAGCCGCCCCGAGTGGTAATCCTTTTATAGACCGTCTCACCGATCGGAACTCACGTACGCCTCTGTTTTCCCGAGCTTCGAGTGGATTTGCTTTAACGAGGAAATTTTCGGTTGGTCTTGGTCGTATCTTGGGGATGAAAATTAGATTAGCTGGAGAAGGAAAATTTTGGAAAATTGAAGTCAATTTTTTGGGTAAACGATGAGGTTTCGAAATGCGTTTGGGCCGTTTTTCGGTCGGTTTCCGTTTCTTGAGACTGCTGGGTAAGATACTTTAGTATAATTTCACTTATAGAAGATGAACTGCCAAAAATGCTATTGTGAGTTAAGAGTTATTAAAATCGAAAGTGAAAATTTTTATCTTTTGTAAATCTCTTGCTCCAAGACAACTGACGGAAAATGAAAACTTGGGGAAACGAAATTTAAATCAAAGAAAACGTCCTGTAGAGCGGATTGAAATGCGTATCGCTCCATCGAATTTCAGGAGAAACCAAAATCTCCATAAAAAAGAATATCGTAATGGCTTGGTGCAGAGGCGCTCGGCGCTAAGATTCCTCCTCCGACTCTCGACAATTAACACGAAAAATGTTCCCACCTGCGCCGGCAAAGCGGGACGCTAACACCCCGAGCTCAGTGAAATCCGGACCTCCCTTGGCCTTCTCGTTTATCTGCGTGTGCAACTCTCTCTTTCTCTCTCTCTCGGTCTCTCCTCGAGTGGCCCCTCGTTCCGGGAAGTCCGATCCCGGGTGGCGTGAAAAGAAAGAGAAAAGCCTGGAAAGAGGATGGTGTCGGGGGCCCCCCGGTACACCGCCGGGGCGGCCTGTACCAGCAGCTTGTTAAAGCTATATTAAGGGCCCGGCTTTCAGGCACTCCATCTTTTCCACACCTCGTACCTGCCTCGTTCAAGGTTTTTCGGGCACCAGCAAGGGGAACGGCGGGGGATTCTTTGTAAGCGGACCGCCCGACACCAGCTAGTTTGTGCAGACGCCACCTGGGAAAAGAGAGAGCGCGCCGGGACCGATTTGTAGTAGGCGGCTCGTAAATTTTTTTTTCACCTCCGTCGCTCGGGGAGAGAAAGAGAGAGAGAGAGAGAGGGGGGACGAGTGATGCCTCGTGAAATTCGGATTTGCGATGCCTTGGCGGAAAATGCCGAGGAGAGTAATTGAATGCCGGCTCTGCGAGCGAGTGGTGACGAGGCTCATTTTCGAGGCTCGCTTCCGCGGGGCGTGAACCGAGCTGATCGATGAGCAAAACTCGACTGTCACTCGCCCCGAGCGCCGGTGAGCGATTTATCTGCAAGTACGCACCGGGGAGATCGGCCGTCTGTGCGCGCCGGCATTGAGTTATTAATCTTTGTGCGCGCCGCGCCATTATTGGAGGGATAAAGGGTGTCGCGCGCCTTTTTTTTTATATATATTTGCCGGAAAACGTCTTGGGAGAGGAGCACGGATCAAAGGGTTCCGAAAAATCGGGAATTCCCTCTACGAGCGGGGAGGGCTGTTCGGTATGTCGCGCATCTGAAATGGGAAACGTCAGAATTTATTGGAGGCGGCACGCTTTGAAAAAGTTGAGGAAAAAATGGTTCCTTTCTCTATTGTGACAACGCAACTCCTTAAGGGTTGGAACACAGTTTTTACAAAGTTTACTGTTATTTATTGCACAAGTTTTTTTTTTTTTTAACAATTGAGTCATAATTTAATGTTTTAAATAGGAAGAGTCGACGATTCTCGAGTCCCTCTGTATATTAATTTACAACCGATCGTACTTGGACGAAAATTTCTAAAGCCATCAATTAGCAGCCCACGCATATATTTCGAGTTTTTTTTCCATCGATCCTTGCCCCCACGTTGAATAAAGACTAGGCAGCCGAGCACTAAATACATCGTAGAAAATCCCCCCCCTTTACTTTATCCGTCGTAAAGCATCAGGGGATTTTTCCCCGAGCCGCGACCATCGACGCTCGTATTTACGAGGCTCTCCCAGCCCATAACGATTTAATCAATCGATCGTAGATCAGCTCTCTCGCCCGTAAAAGGGCCTGGGATACGCACCTGATCGGATCTGCAGCTTGGTCATGTAGTACATGTTGACGGCGCGCTGCGGCTGGCTCGAGGGGTTGCTCGCGGCCGTCTCGTTCTGCAGCTGGCAGAGGGTGTCCTGCATGGGGGCCAGTGGGTTCACCACGAAGGAGAAGGCGGCGGCCTGGCACTCGGGCTCCTCGCGGCACCAACCCTGGCACTCGTACAGGGAGAGATTGCGCACGCTGTAGTACGTCGTGCCCCGGTAGTCGTGGTCCGTCAGCTTCTCGAAGGCCGTCCGCGCTAAGAACAGACAAGCGCACCAGGCTCGTAAATATCGGCCGGGGATCAGGAAGCGGCGGCGGCGGCGGCGGCGGGCAGGTGCCGACGGAGCCGGTTCTCCACCGGGTTTATGGCGCTGTAAACATGTCGGAGTTGGGGCCCTGCCCCGAGTTGTGTGGCTATTGCCCGGCTCCGTCGGCAACGAATGCATGCGCTCGTCGATTTATCGGGGAGGAGATGTGCCAATTGGACGGTTAATTCAATTTGCGTATACTGAGAGAGAGAGAGAGGACAATGGGGATTTGGCTTTGCGGGCTTAGTTTATGAAAGGGAAACGGGTTATTACTCGGGGTTGGATTATTTTCAATCTTTTATCTTAATGCATCTTTTGTTAAGACGCCCAAGGCGGACGTTCTAATGGCGATCGACCGATATGTATTGTCATTTAAAATTAATGGGCTTTCGGTAATTAAGCGCGCGGCCGAGGATTAATATTTTTTTGCCGATTCCGTAAAAGTTTTAAATGCGCGATAAAATACAAAGCGCGGGTCTTTTACTATTTTTCAATGTCGGTTCTAAAGTCTTTAAGATATTTATGACGATGTATATTTCATCGCGTAATTTTCTTGAATAATAGATGGCAACGACGAGGGGCAGACTTTAAAAGTCACTGCGTTATGTAAAAGCAGCAAGAGTACATAAGCCAAGAAAGAGTCGACGAACTTCATAATTGTTAATAATTGAATAAAATCAGAATCAATCAGCGCGCTCCGATCGGAAATTAATTGTCGGTCTCTCGCTTTCCGCGATCCTCGGTGAGATAGGAAGCAAAAAAATAACAGGATTGAAATTGGCAGGCGCATTAAGGCATTACTTGGACTTACCAGGTCCGGCGAGGGCGCCGGTGAGGAGGGCCAGCAGCAGGCATCCCGAGGCGACGGAGCCTATCGTTCTTGAGTCCATCTGCAAGGAGAAAAAGGAGGTATGAGCTCTCTCTCGGTTAATTGCACAGCGCTCGCCCCGCGCTCTTCTCCGTTGTCTTCCCCCCCGAGGCGGCCTTTTTCTCGCTCGATTAAAAGAAAAAAAAAAAAGAAACAATCGCCTGGTTAGTCGAGGCGGTCGGCATAAAAAGCGAGCCGATCGCGGGCGCGCGCGAGGCGGTGAAAAAGAATGATAAGGTTGTGTGCTATCGGATCGCGAAATAGTTTTCGCCGATTTTCTTGCCTCGTCGGAGAGGCGTAGCTACGGCCGATCTCATCGGATTTGATTGCGGGCCGATTATCTCGAGGCGGCGATTCGTCCGGCCGTCGATCTGTTTTTGAAAACTCGGGGAGGAGGAGGCGTTTTTGCCTAGGCCGTTCAGCTTCCTGGTAGGCCTGGTTGCTTTCTTTGTCCGCTTGGCGTTGCTGCTCGGCCGAGAGGTTGCCGGCTCGGCGGAGGCTAGCAATTAGCGCGAAATTGCGCCGGGGAGAAAAGCGAGCTCTTCCTCATTTTCCTCGGCTCGTCTTCTGCACCTCCTGTGCGCACTTTTATTTGCCGACGCATCGCTCGAATCCTTTTCTCGGAAGTAATACGTGCCTAGGCAGTGCAGCTCCTTTTTCTCTCTCTCTCGCTCTCGCTCTCGCTCCGTGGCTCTCTCTCTCTCTGCCCGCATGTTTT
Organism: Ormyrus pomaceus; assembly: GCA_900474385.1. Taxonomy (NCBI): domain Eukaryota; kingdom Metazoa; phylum Arthropoda; class Insecta; order Hymenoptera; family Ormyridae; genus Ormyrus; species Ormyrus pomaceus. Next base: position 19,577 of record UCOM01001295.1, read on the forward strand.
TGCCCAGCTCGTTGCATGCGATTATCCGCGCTCGTTTGTACGCCGGCGAGCGCAACAAATCAGGCTTATATACACCGGCCGGCCGCGACGGAAAAATTAATAACGCCCCTTAACGAGCCTTATCTCTCTCTCTCTCTCTCTCCCTCTTGCTCTTTTCGAATAAATATGTGCTGTGCGTCGACGGAGGCCCGATGGAGCGCGAGATGAGCTTAGCCGCGCGATGAGAATTAGCTTCTTAGAAGAGCTGCTGGCTCTCGGGGATGTAAGCCGAGAGATTAATGGAATATCGCAATAGAATGCGTGGATGCGCCTGACGGCGTGCATAGGGGATTGTTCGGCCGATTTCTTCGATTGGTAAGCCGGCCGAGAGGAAAGTATTAGCCTCGAGCGGAGCGTGGTAGGGAAGTTCGTAATTTCGGATTAGCCGGGGTAAGGCATTACTTTATGCTACCCGTTTCTGCAAATTGATAATCGCTTCAGAAAACCGAGAAAGCCTGAATGGCTCCGATCGCCATTGCCAATAGGCACGCGAGTTTATATTAATTAGCGTCAGAATAATTCTGGGCTTTCTTGTATCTCGTGCCGCGGGAGCGGGGCGGTGTGGGCGAAGATTCCCGCCTGCAAAATTCCCAGGGGCTCTTATCCGCTCACCTTTACCCCCCAGAAAACAGGTTGCGCATCGTCGGGGAATTTATTCCCGCGAAAAAGGCAGGCCTCTACCTGCTATCTCGGGAATATTTAAAGCAGCCCTCAAGTTTTCCTCGGGTGTATATCCGCGCCGCCCCGCAGCCACAGAGAGAGAGAGAGAAAGAGAGCTACACATCTCGCGCGTTAGCATCAACTTCTCGTTAGGGATTTTTTCCGGGGGCGGAGGGAGAGAGGGGGAGGAAAGCGAAGCGCGAACCAGAACCAGTTTGGTCTGTTTATCTCGCTCGGTTTATCGTAGAGGCCTCCTCCTCGGCCTTTATATATGCACGCGCTCTCTCGGGAGAGAGCTCCGAGTATAGAAGTCCCATCTTCCTTTTTGCGCCGGAGAGTTGCACGGTAGCTAGTAATGCTCGAGCGTTAGATAGCATCCCGAGAGAGAGAGAGAGAGAAGAGGACACGAGTCCCAAAGCGCTCGTCTTGATTTCTCCCCCAATCGAGCCACGCCGTGTCACGAGCGGCGCGAATGTCGCGGTCACGAAGCGAAGCGAAGCTCTCGCTGCCGCCGCGAGCTTCTTGCCCTCCGGGCTATTATCGCCGCGGGGGGAGGGATTAGAGAGGTTGCCTCGCGGGGTTATCTTATCCTGCGGGACGCGACGCGCGCCGCTTATCGATTGGCTTCTGAGCTTTATTCTTCCGCGCGGAGGAGAAGAGCTGCTCTCGCGATGAGGATCGTGAATGGTTAATAGGATTCCGGCGAGTTCGTTGCTGCGGAAAGGGAGAGAATTCCAAGCGTTTAGATATACGCGGAATTCATTGCGCCGGAATAAAAAGCCGAGAGAGAGAGCGCGGAGAAGAGGCGCTCGGCGAACGCCTCAATTGGCTTTTTCCCGTTCCGAGATGGTAACGATGCTTGTTTTTAGCGAGAGGTGTGATAAATACGTGCGTAAAACTGGCGCACGCAGCGCTTTGCATTCCCACCTCGGAATAATGGCGAAAAAGCCGACTCCTCGCGCGCGGTCCGCTTCTCGAAATTAGCAGGCAAATGCAGAAAGAGGCGCGTGCGCGGCGAAGGCAAATAGTTGCGAAAATTATCTAAAAGTTGCCCCTGCGCCAGTTGTTGCTAATATTTCAGAGATTCCCGGTAAGCATTACTCGGAAATTGCCGCTCTGTCCAATTATTTGCTTTCCGCTCCGCGAAACATCTCGCTCCTTATTCCCCGTCTCTTTCTGCGTGCGAAAGGCTTCCACGTATACAGCTGCCTTTCCAGGCGTTTCTTCGTCCGTACGCGGAAAGGCTGGGATTTTTTTCCACCCGGGCCCCGGCCGCCAAGAGTATGACATCGGAGGCGGAGAGCTCGAAAGTCGAATCGGCCGATTCGTTTACGGCGCCTATCTCCGAAGAATTCGCCGCGGCGATACTCGCTGGATATATAATAAACGCGGCGGACGTCTTTATAACGGGCGTTATTCACGAAAGCAATTCCGCTGCTCTCCGCGCGCCGTGGAAAAAGCGCCGCTGCGAAGGATGACAAGCAGTCGGCGGGGATGTAGCTTTCGAGCTTTATTTGCATGCAAATTATTAGCTACATTCGCAATTTGAAATATTCATGAGCCTACGCTCGGACAAGCCCTTTAATTTTAGCCTACCTCTCTCGGTATAAGGCATCGGAAAAATGGCAGTTTTATTTATTACGTAATTGCGCGCGCGCGCAAGCGAGCGAGCGAGCGAGCGAGCGAGTAGAGCTCGTCCTTTCCCAATTTTCTCCCTAATGACCAGGGAGCGCGCCGCGGCTACCTAATTACGCCGGTGTGTCTGGCTTTTCAATTTTTCCGATCGCGATCCGGCTCTCTCTCTCTTGGGGGGGATCTCGGACTGTTAGGCCGGTCAGCGAGCTGTGACAGCATACCGGGGCCAGCAGGGGGCCGAAATGTATCCTCTCTGCCGCGGGCCTGGCTTTCTCACGCATTCGCGATCGCTCGGCGTAAAACGTCGCGGCTCGCGACTTAAACACCAGTTGCGTCATCTCTAATAAACTCCGGAATCGTCATTACGCGGCAAATTGCAGCCCTCTAGGAGAGCTCTCTCTCTCTCTCTCTCACTCGAGACAATGCCGGGGAGTCGCGGGCAGGAGCAGGTCCTTTGTGTACATCGATTGGCCTCTAATTACAGAGGCGAGAGGGAGCGAGAGAGAGAGGCTAAAGAGCAAAAGGAGATCGGGCTTGCACTTGAGGCTTCCTTGTCTCTTTGTGCAGCTCCTCTCTCGGAATGAATCGTGACGATGCCCCCAGTGACTCGGTAATAATTCCTCCGCGAGAGCGAGAGAGAGAGCGAGAGAGAGAGAGAGAGAGAGAGAGAGAGGGAGACTCGATAATGGCAGGCTGGCGAGCCTGGCATAAACAAGAGTTCCCAGAGGCAGGCGCTTAGGGTCAACGCCGCCTGCGCGATCGCCGTCGCCAGATAAAATTCTCCCTCTCTCTCTCTCGCTCTTGCTCTCTCTATGATCGCGAGCGAGATCGAGAGGACGAGCTACCGAGGCTGCCCCGCAGATTTATGGGCGTATGCGATACTTTGCTCGCGCGCGGAAGGAAGCTGTGAGAAAGAGGCAGGTGTTGCTCCGCGCGGCGGCGAGGGCCGCGGAGCTTATTACGCGTAATACAATAATGAAAAACTCGGGCAGCGACGAAATCGTAAATTTGCATATGGCCGACCTTAATTGCGCGCGGCGTAACGGGCCGGGCGTTTTAAACGGGAAAGCTAAGCCGTTCTTTTCCAGCCGGCGGCTCTTTCTCTCTCTCTCCCCGCTGGTAATTATATCTCAAAACGGAACAATGATGATTCGCGGAGGAGCCCGCGCGCGAATTGATACGTCTCACGCAACGGATATCGGGATAATTATAATTAATAAAACCGCTTGGCGCTCGGGTATATACAGCGATAAGCCATCTCCTATCTCGGCCGGGCATCTTAATCGGCGCGGATTAGCGAGCCTCCTCGTCCTTGCGCGGAGAGGGAGGAATGCGGCTCCCATTATCGAGCGGAATATTTGAATATTTATGGAGAGTCGATGCATCTCTACGCAAGGATGACCATAGATAGCTCGCTCTCTCCTCTCTCTGGTCCGCTCGGCGATTACGATCTTTCTCGGAAGTCGGAATATAAGCGAGCAGAGGAACTGGGAGACAGTTCTCCGCGCAGCGACGACGACGCACTCTCCTCGCCTGACAAAGAGGCTCTCTCTCTCTCTCTCTCTCTCTCGCGCATTCCGGATGCGAATAATCGACGAGAGTCGCGAATCTGGGACTCGAAGCTTTTCAAGCGCGTTAACGGGAGCCTTTTGTGCGGCTGAAAAACGGGCTGCTTTTCCAAACGAATGCAGAACCGAGAACGAACAAAGGGATGTTTCCAGGTTTTTAGGATACCGCGCCGCTCCGACTCTGTTTTTGCATCCGAAAAGTCACGTTCTCTTCCTCGAAAGGGGGCATAAACTTTTTAGCCGCGAGAGATGCACCATTCCGCGGGGGCTACGATCGATACGGATCGGCCGGAAAAATTATACCGCTTCCTCATGGCTTGCGTATACATCGGGGTACGACTCTGCTGCTTTTATCGGGCCGTAAAGCTCACCTTTACGAGAGGGAAGCAGCAGCAGTAGCAGCAGCAGCTCGTCGCCGGAGACAAAGGTAATTTTCAATAAGAGCGGCCGTTTACTCGCGATAAAAAGGAACTGTTATGCTTTACGGCATCCGTCAAGATGGCCTCGCGGAGATAAAGCCGGACGAATTCGTAAGTATACACGCGGAGGGATCGTCATCCATAGGCAATAAGCGCGAGGGAGCGAGAAATGAGGGACGAGTGAGTCGGTGGATTTTCTGGAAACAATGGGACACGACGGACAATATAATAACGGAATAAGTGCACTCTCTCTCTCTCTCCCTCGTTCGCCCCCCTGCGGGGGGGCCGCGCGCTCTCCCTCGCCGAACGGTATTCGATCACGCCGGATCGTGATCGCGAATAACGACAGGCCAAAGTCGCCGAGCGTTTCGGTACCGCAACGACGCTTCGCGATCCCCGCGATGAATCGTGCAAAATTGGGTATCAATCGCGCGCACGAGGCCCAAGTGGGACGGGACGGCCCCGGGACGCGCTCCGACACTTGTGAGAATCCGGGCCAAACGCCGCGCGGCCCAGACGCCGGAGTGGACCGTGACCCCGACGCGAGAGCTCGACGACGATCCGGCTGTGGAACCTTTGCCAACGGCTGGCTGAACGCGACCCAGGAAGCGGTAGCGAATAAATGCTCCAAATAGAGATTGATGCTCGCGGTAGACAATAACGACGCTATTAACGTATAGTCGTGCGTCATCTTTAATACGCATTAATTAGCATCGGCTTTGTACCTTCGAGCGCCGTAACGCGACTCGCTGGGAAAAGCCGCGGCGTCGAGAGACAAACGACAGCCTCGGAGGCGGCCGTAATTAAGAATTCCAAGCCGGTAAAATTCGCGCGGTCCCGTTAGCTCCCCCGACGTAAATCCCTCAAGCCCCGCGTGTATACGTGTACGTGTACTTGCCCTCCCCGTGTCCTACGCCTTTTTCCTCCCGATCGTTTGCATAAAATACGACTCGATAAATCTCCCGGGTAATTAGACGAAGCGGCCGGGCCCCCTAAACGTTTTCATTGGGATTGCGCGCGATTCAAGGCGCCGCGGCATTGATAGCCGCGCGGCTGATGAAGTGCTTCTTTATTTTGTTATTGTTCCGGGGCGACGGGCGTATGAATATTGGCCGGGAGTCGCCGCGAGGGCCCTCGCCGATGCAAATCGATTTTATAATGGCGCATCCGGTCGCGGACGCGTATATATAAGCAATCGCCCTCTCCGTCGATCCTGAAGTATTTACGAGCACCGCTCGCGCGCATATTTATTTAGCCGAGAAAATCACGCGCTTTTACGATAATCAGACCGAGTGTTTTATTCGGGTACCGCCGTAACTCATCGGCGCATTACAATCCGTCAGCGACTTTATATGCACCGCACGAGGCTGCCCGATCGAGCGAGCGCGCGGGCTTAATGGCCAATCGGGGATCGCGCGTAAAAACAACGCATCCATAAATAATCGGCTCTAATCCCGCGGCTTAATTACCTACCCAGGCCTCGACGCGCGGATAAGCTCTCTCGGATTTCAGTTTAACAGCCCCCCCCCCCGCTCATTAGGCATTCGATCCGCCAAAAAATAGCGCCGGTGCACACAGCCTATGCGCTACGCGCGTGCTGCACTGCGCCCCATAAAAGTATAAGGCACTCGAGCCTATATACCTCTCGGTATACCTTCGCCGCGCAAAAAAAGGGACAAGCAAGAGCGAGAGCAGAGAGAGAGCGGAGAAGGAGAGGAAGGCTGCAGCAGCGGCAGCTAAAGTTTTTCTCCCCCTCGCACGGACAATAGCCTGCATAAAGAAGCGCTCACGTTTTCGCTATTTTACCCAGAATCGCGCGTACATTTGCCGCGCGCTTTTTTCTCCCCCTCCGTCCGTCGGAGCTACAAGAGCAGCAGCCTCTCGCTTAGCTAGAAGTCAGCGGGTAATGGATCGGTCGTTGCGCGCCGAGAGATTAGCCTAAGAAAATCCCTCTCGGCTCTCTGGGTTTTTGCCGCGGCGGCTCCGCTCGCTCGCTCGCTCGCTCGCTTGCTCGATGCAAATGCCAGATGTCGCGCGGGTGGCTGCCGTGTTCTCCTCCGGCTCAAGGCCGCCGCGATGCCATGTAAGCTCTATCGTGACAAAGCTCAAGAGCAGCCGGGGGCCTTAATGCCTAGATCCGATCGCGCGCGCGCGCGCAACACGAAAGTGAAGGCGTGAATAATAGCGCGGCGCGCGACCCCCGCGCGAGAGAGAGACAGAGAGACAATGGAGAGTGCATTCGCGTGTGATCGCCCCGGGAGCAATAAAATAATTACGAGGTGCTTTTGTCGGGCCGCGCTCGCGGGGCCCTATGAATATACATATATACGCGCGCGGGGCCCTTGCCCCCGAGAGCCGAGAGAGGGAAGATAGCCGCGCGGAGAGCTGCCGCGCATAAATTCATAATTCGAGGGAGAGAGCGAGAGAGGATCTTTCGGTGCGATCGACAAGGCGAACGCTTAGGAGGCGAGCGATTGAAATTGCGAGAGCGCCGAGAGCGCGAAGCGCACACCTCTCTCAAGGCCGTCTTTTAATAGCGAGAGAGCGCGCGGCAAAAAAGGCGAGAGTGCACTGCCCCGTGAAAACGCGCGGAGCGAACGCGCGAGGGAGCTTCTTCTATTTTGCGGCGGCGCGCGTGACTATCCTTAATCATTCCACTTGTTGCGATTTATGCATCCTATAAATCAGGCCCGGCTGCGCATTAGCACCCAGAGAGAGCTGCCGATTTCGGAGCGGACTGGGTCAGACGCCCGGGACCCCTTGTCCAGGTTCTCTGACTTTTCGTCAAAGGCATTCCTCGCGCGCTGCGTTTTTAATGCCGCGTCCGCGTAAGAAAAGCCCCGCTTTTTTTCAGCGTTTCCTTGCCGCAGCGCGCCGAGAGAAGCGCAGAGTTATGACTGTGTAATGCCCGTGGCGTCATTTATTACTTCCTGCGCAGAATACCATTCGAAACGATGTATTACCGCACATCCTTAATCTTATACACGGCTTTTTCCCCGAGAATCGCGGCCCCCCCCAAAGAACTTGTTTGTAATTTGATTTTTTTGCGCGTTCACTCGCGGCGCGAAGGCATCCTATGTATTTTTTTAAAGTTTTACATTTCTTTTTATCGGGCATCCACTGGCGGCGCATCGCCGCTTGAATTTCAAAACGGCAGATGCGCGGAAAATTATAAAAATTTAACAAGTAATAAGATAAAATTTAACGCCGCACGAGCGTATAATTATGACCCCGCACCAGAAGCGGAGTCGTTAAATTAGAAAAAAAAAAAAGAAAAAAAAAAGCGCGGAGGCTCCGCCTGCCTTTTTCCGTACCCCTCCGCGGTTATATTATATAAAAATCAGGCTGTTTAAGAGGCATAAATAATGCGCATCTAATAATCAGCGAGCGTAAAGGTTTACTCTCTCGCTCATCTGCAATTCAGCGATTAGCGAGCGTCGGCCGAGGCGTTAAAATTACTTTATTAACCGGCGAGGACTACCTTCTTACGCGCGTAAATATATACATATATATATACCCCCCGTTCTGTTAAGCGGAGATCGGGTTAGAATTTCGAAAAAGTCGTTGACTCGAAATCGTCGTGAGCGAGCAGGCAGCTTCCATAACAGATAGCTCCATTATCGCGGACAATGGGGCATCGCATTACTCGCGGCGCCGTCGGCATTTTTCCCCCGCTGATTTATATTCGCGTCGCCGCGGAGAGAGAGAGAGAGAGAGAGAGAAATACACGCGATTAGTCGCGCAAGAGAGGAGCTCCTCGGGTGTCCCCTGTGATCGGCGCCTGCCGAGCCGAGCGCCTCGGTCACGGCCAAGTCGACTCTGTAATCAACCTGCAGGCGCTCGTCGCCCGCCGAGTATTATTAGCTCTCGGGAATCCTGGGGGATTACACAGGAAGAAGAGAGAGAGAGAGAGAGAGAGAGGAGCTCGTCTATTTTTTACGTCTTGCTCGTTTTGTCGCCGAGGTTCAGCGGAGGATCATTGTCCGCGATATTTACATGTTAATGGGAATTTCCGCTCGCGGACGTTGCTCGCGAGGTAATTTTAATGGCAATTATAATCGGGGCTTGATTGATTGGCCATTTTTCCCGGTGCAGAGGGCTCGATTAAGCTATTTGCAAAAATCGCCGCGTGTTTTTTCATCGCGCGAGTATTATACACCGCGGACGTAAAACCTCGAGATTGACTTTAATTATTTCCTTCGCGCGTTATCTATCAAGGCACGAAAATTAAAAACGAAGACGCTAAATTTAAATTTTAATTGCCTCGCCGCGCGGCGGCGTGTACTTATAAAAAGAAATAATTAAGAGCGATGATGTAATTATTTTTTTTATATCAACCGACACACTGTTTGGACGCCAAGGTGAATAGCGTCCAGAGATCCTCCTCCAAGCGTGTAACGTTCCACGAAAATCTCATTAAACATTCCCCGGTGCCTATCCGCGTCTCTCCCCCTCGTGCATTTCTCACAGCGCGGCTCGAGAGCTCTAAGATCTATTTCACGGCGCTCGCCGAAATGGAATATAATCCAGCGACAAACGCGCTCGTAATTTCGCTAATATCATATCCTCCTCCCCCCTCCGTTCCAGGTTATCTCCTCCCCGGGACGGCTCCCCCGCGAGATTAATGAAGATCCAGGCTCGAAGAGCAGCGTCCTCCTTCGTCTTCCTCTCGGCTCCGCGGCTCTCTCTTTCTCTCTCGCGATATCCTACGGCTGTAATTAAAGCCGCGCGGCGTCGGCATTCCAGCGCGGCGCGCGGGCATTTTTCGCGGCGCGCAAAATCCTAATTGGGAAAAATCAGAAAATGACGAGGAGGGAGTTACGGTTTTGAGCTTCTTTTTTATTTTTTCGAGCTAATCGCTCCCGATTCCTAGGCCATTAGTACCGTTTTTGAAACTGGTTGCGCCGGGATTATAAGCGCGCCGAGATACCGTTCGCCTTATGCTTTACGAGATCGCGCTCCTCGCTCGCGCGCGCGAGTCGCTTCGCCGTGCTTTTATTTCGCCGCGCGGAAGTGTCACGCGCCGCGCGGATTATTTATTTCGAGATAAATCTCGCGCGGGGCGAACGACTTAATAAGTGGCCGGGGATCCGCCGGTGCCTGCTCGCGCGCTTTAATTGATGCGAAAAATCGAAAAAGCAATTAAGCGACTCGAAAATGACGATAAATTATGGGAGAGGAGCCAACGTCGGGTGGATGCGGTGGCCTTTTTTTTGGATTATCGGCTACGGGGAAAAAGAGCAATCTCGCTCGTAGTTGAAATCGCGTTATCTGAGACATTAATCAGCGTCCAGGCCGACGGTAGAGATTGTACATCACGATAGGCTCCCTATATATAGGATCATTGCTTATAATGATCCGGAGAAAAATTGGGCGCATCCCATAACAGTGTTTTGAAATCCTCATTGAACCGGTACCCTAAGCTCGTTAGTCTCATTAATACTCTTTGCGGTGGTCCGATCTTCGAAAATGGATCTTTATGTACTTATACTTAGACTTAAGTGCGTCCGCGGCGTAAGTAGCGCTTTTAAGGTAGCACTTTAAGAACCGAATATACTCCCGAGAGCTCTCGGGGCTCCGAGAAAATTAGCTAAATTGACGGTTCTAATCTGGCACGACTGTCGTTTTTGGTAAATGACAACGTGGGTACTGCAACGTAACGGTGCGTACGAAAATGATCCTGCCTACTTTGCGTAAAGAAAATTTCAGTCCTCGGCGTTCGGTAGATCAGGTTTTAAGCTCGGCGAATTATACAGAAATCTCGCTCCGGCACGATGTTTACGAGTTTTCCCCGTGGAAGCCGGTCAATTTAATCCCGCGTTTAAGTAGTTTTCTATCTTTAAACCTTAAGTAAATAAGTAACATTTATCCCGGCCGGACAAAAGGAAAAGAGACCCGTGGCCGGCAGATTAACTGCGCATTAAAAAGCAAAAGCCTATTAGCTCGTATTTCTACTTATCTGGAAAAAAAGGCACGAGTTTAGCGCAAAAGGCATCCTCAACCCCCGAACAATCTCTATTCGCGGCATAATTTAGGATCGCCGTTCCGTTGGCCTCCTCGCTCGATAAAAACGTCAGACCGCACCTTAAATATCTGCCGATAATTTCCTCGATTACCTCCTCCTCCTCGGATCGCCACATCCTCTTTACGCATCCTCGGCAACAAAGAAGAGGGACTCGCGCGGCGCGTCGCGCCGATCTCCCCGCGGCGTGCCGACGGCGGCGGCGGCGGCGGCCTCATCCGCCGCCTGCGGCTGCTCTTTTTCGCGCTCTATTGAATTTACGGTTAGTCGCAAAGCACAAGAAAATCCCCGGCCGAGGCAAGAAGACGGAGCGAGTCGGGGCCCCCGTATTTATCCGCGCGAAAAAAGCGCGGCGGCGCGGAGCATCTCGAGAGTCACGATCGTTATTCACTTTCAGGGGGCGCGTGACGAATGCCGAAATTTCAGGTGGGTGGCGCAACGGCGGCTCTTCTTCTTGGCCCGTAATTGCATGCGGTTTTGCACCGAGAGACGTCGGTGCGACGTTTTAATGAAAGATGATGTATCGAACGCGGCCGGGGGCTGGAACTAATTCCGTCGAATCAATTATTTTCCTCCCGGGGAGAGATGGAGGAGATATCGTTTTGAGAGCGAAGCGGGAGGATTTTATCCAGGGTTCCGTGTCCGCGGCGCTTTTTGCGGTAATTAACGAGGTGACATATTTTAAGGCTTCGACTCGGGCGCAAACAGTTATATCGTCATTACGGCCGGAGCGCAAGAGCGACGCTGAAAATGCCTATTTACTTTAAACGCAGTAAAGCCGGTGATACTAAAATCTTTATAACTTGAGAGCGGGGCAAAAACTATCTATTTTTACGAGCTGAAATTAGTTAAGTTTTTTCCCGCCGCGACTTTAACGATTTGCGAGTCCCGATGTGCAAACTGGTAATAAAACGGGCCGGTAAAATAGTTATTACGGAATTGAAAAACCGCCCGAATAATATTAATAATCCCTCGCCGTTAAATAAACTGTTTACGAGTCGCGGCCGTAAATCCACGCATTCAAAGCAGCTCCACACCGGCGGCGGAGGAGGAGGCGGCCAATTATTTCCGAATCTCCGGCCGGACGGTATAATCTGATTTTGAAGAGCCCGGCCGATTGCGGGGCTAATGTAAATAGAAGTACAGTTGGCCGGCGTGAGAAAAAACGGGGAGAGCTCCAAAAAATGGGAGAGTGAGAGAGAGAGTAACGGGACTGGTGCGCGGGCGCGAGAGAGCTCGAAAACGGCGGGCGCGTGATTAATTGTTTCGCGAACGCCTAGCGGTGCATCGGACCGTTACCGATTTTTCCGGGGGGCGCGGCGCGGGGGCCTCACGAAAGTTTAGCCGGCTTTTTCACTTTCCTTCCGCGCGGCCCCTGCACTCCGCGAGCTTGTCAATGGCCGAGTTTGACGACGGCCGGAGCGCGCGCGGCATTGTTTCCGAGAGAGTACAGTTACGGACGCGCATATATGAAATATGTACATGCAAATGTGGAGCCGCGATTCTTTCGCGAGGAAAGGGTTAAAGGATTAAAAGGATGCGAGGGGGGAAGGCCTGCGGGGCTTTACGAGCGGCTATTATTCACGGCAAATTAAATCGTGCCACTTTTCGGTAACAGTAGTCGTTTAATTCGGCACGCTTTGCGGAGCTCTGCAAACGCGTGCATCATCTCGTAAAGTTCAACGAGCTTTTTCAATATGTAATGCCGGCGGTAATCGTGCCGCGCTGCTCAAAGGAGTACAAGTTTCAGGCGAACAATCGAGACGAATTTCGATTTTCAGGAATCGCGGATATATATTATAATAATCCTCTTTGGAGAACAGAGAAAGGCGTGTATACTCATTAAAAGAGCTCCGCTCCGCGTCTCCTCTCTCATATTATGCATTTTGCATTTTGACGTGACCTCGGCTCGGCCTGGGTTTAATTAAAAGTAACGAGACTCGTCGTCGGGCAGAAAAAAAAAGAACCGGGGGAAGAAAAAAAAAAAAAAAAAAATCTCGGCGTCCATCGGCGCGGAATCCGAAAGAATCCGCGAAGGGCACGTATATACGTAGCTCGTTATCCGCACGTGGAGAGTCGTGTGCCCGTGTAGGCCCGCCGTACAAATAGGTCACGAAAACGTGAGCGCGCATAGAATGTCAATTAAACCGAGAGAGCGAGTACAGTAGGTAGCCTCTCTCTCTCTCCCGTCCGCGGCCCTCGTCGCCGATTTGCGTATGGAAAAAGAGCGGGCCCTCATATTTATGCCCCCGCTTTCGTTATTCACGAGCGGCCCCGGTCGCGGTTATGTTGCTCCTCCCCGCGAGAGAGAGAGAGAGAGAGAGAGAGATGACAATGCCGGGTGGTCCGCGCGAAGCTCGCCCTGCGTAAATGTATGCATGCATGCGCCGGGCTGAAAGCTCAAGGCTGGAAATTTCGAGCGGGACGTTATTATTTGGTCAGGTGGAATTAAGAGCCCGAGAGCTAATTAGAGTCTATGGTTACGGATCTTTTAGGAACAGTTACGGCTTAGCCGAGCGTTTACCATTGTGCGCTGCCGGTAATAATGGCCAATTGATCTTAACGTTTTGTATGTATGCGCCCGTTATTAGGAGACTTGGCTTCTTCGAACCGCCTGGGAGGTAATGATTCCGAGGTAGCGATAATTATTAACGCTTATTACTTCATTTGCGCCGATTGAAAGACTCCCGTTTTTATAGTATAATGCGCATTTAATTGCTTAGATTTTATGAATGCAGCCCAGGAATGCCTTGCGCAACGGCAATCAAAAATGCATAAAAATTCGATTTTCGGGCGTGAAAAGGGCTCTCTCTCCGCGCCTAGGCCATTATAAAAAGCCGAGCCAAAGGAGCCGAGGAAATTTGAAAATTGAATCGTAATGTAAGTGAATACACCGGCCCGAAAAGGAATTTAATCCCCGCGCGTCTTTTATCGCACTGACAAAAGCCCTCCTGAGAGAGAGGCGCATAATGCACGATTCTTTCTCGCTCACTCATCTCTCCCGCGGCATAAGCCGCTTATTACTCCTCCTCTCGGCGCTTAATCGAGCCTCTCTTCCATTATCCAGAGTCACTCGACGTCGTCGACGAGCGTTTAATTGAGACGCACTCGAATCCTCGTGACACAGCGGATATGTACATCCCCGCGCCGCGCTCAACAAAGCCCTCTCGTGTTATCCACGAGCTACTCCGCGGCCTACTTTATAGGCATCCGAGCCAACGGGGCAAGAAGTAGGCCTTCGATTTCCGTTCGATCGCTCCTGTTTTTAACGACGAAAAGCGACGGCGGCGGCGGCGGAGTCCGGCGCCGAAGTCTGAATATTCATGCCGACGCCGGTGTGTATGTATGAATGGCGAAGGTATAGCAGCAAGAGACACGTAAGCGCAAGGTGAAGGTGAAGTCTTGGAGGTGAGCCAAATGACAAAGACGGCTGGCCTTTTCGTCGAGAGCAGCGGCGGCAAACAGCAGCAGCAGCTCGCTATTTCCGTTATACGCTTGGAAAAAAAAGTGTTTTCGTGCGCTACGCTCGCTGAATGCAAATCGGTGCCCGCCTGATGCGAATGCCATTTCGCTGATTACGAAATTGTGTAACGTTTATGCTAATGCGCCCGGGAGCGCCGACTGCGAGAGAACGCTCGTTTCCCCTTATAGAAACTCGGAGTTTATTAATTTTGGAATAACGCGCCGAGCCCGCGTGTAACAGTAAAGGCTTAAGCGAATGATTTACTCTCGCGCGTCCAATAAACAATGGGCAGCAGCGATTACTTCCCCGCGCCCATATCTCTCCGCCGCGAAGTAAACTAGTTCAGCGGATAGTTTCGCCGAGTCGTATAAACGCGCCCTGGCCACACAGCTGTACACTCGCACTGCTCACGCATCGAAGACGAATATATCCTTCGGAACGGTAACCGTCCGTTTACCGCTAGACCTATTAATTTCGTGGTTCCCCGGGTAAAGAGTTTCGCGAGCCCATATTGCGTCACCTCTTAATTAGGCTGCCCGTAGAGAGAGAGAGAGGAGCGAAAGATATTCCCGGAAGTCGGAGGCGCTAACGGCCTTCATCCCGGCTCATAATCTCGCGCGCGACCGGCCGAGACATCGGCCGCCGTAAGTGTAACGGGGTCTTGAAATGCAGCGTTCCGTTGCGCGGTCCACTAAGTCCTAGGCTCTCTCTCTCTCTCGTCGCCGAGCTTCCGCGTTTTACCTCCGAATTCCAGCGCGCATTCCGGAAAAGCCGCGATTGTGCGCGGCGCGGTCGCGCATTTGCATCGGTGCTTTTGGGCGTTTCACGCGCGAGAGAGAGCCGCACACGTGGCGACGACGACGGCGCGCGGTTAACGGGACGGCATTCGGACTATTTTGCAAAGGAGTCTCTCTCTCTCTGGCCAATTGGGGGGGCCTTTGATCCGCGCCGCGAGCGCGAGTTTTCTCACGTAAGCGGCTGACGCGGCCGATTTTTTAATGCACACACTCGCTTATGTAATGGGCATTTCTGAGGAGAGCCGAGAACGTGACGGGGCAGTATGCTAATTTTCGAGCACGTTCGCCCGAGTGTTTAAACAGCGCCCTAGACGCCCCCACTCGACGGCCATATAGTTTTTTTTTTGGTGCTCCGCTCGATTTTTAGATTGAATGTAACGCGGCGCTTTCGTTCCGAGCTTTGTCACGCTCGTTTAATAGATTTTCCCGTAAAAAAAAGCCCGGTAAAAAGTTCGTTTACCGAAACACAATTCAGGGCGCGGATTAGAGAGAGCCCCGCCGGGAAAAAGCGGAGGCTCGCCGAGGAATTCCGGGCGGATTATATAGATAATCCCCGCATCATCTGCCGATCACGATCTATTAGCTCCTTACATCGATGCTCCGAATTCTCGTAATTGGAGAGGCGGAGCTCGGCGGGGCTTTGGCACGATGTCGTCGGCGCGGGGTAATTGGTGTAAATTAGCCTGGTAGTAGGCGGAGGCAGTACGTATATATATATATATACGATCGACCTGGTTCTCGGGCGCAAATTTCCGCGAGCGGCCGACGGCGCGTGTATATAACAGCGATCGATCGTGTTTCATCGGACCTCAAAACCGTTAATCGATCAATTTGCAGCAGCGGCGGCGGCAGCAGCAGCAGCATCGAGAGAGAGGGAGCTGCGAAGCTGCACCGTTACCGATCTATTGATCCCGATCTACATTACGACTCGTTGGGCGCGGGGGATATTTTTTCCGCGGGCGCGGGGCAAAAAGCCGGGGCGTTATCTCTCTCGGCGGATGCGGCCTCGGTTTTCTATTTGCCGCTATTAAAGCCCGAGACATTCCTCTGCGGACGCGAGTAATCTCGTCTCTTCCTGCTAATATAATTGAATCCTTATCCCTCCCTGCCCTCCTGCCGCGGATCTCCGCGCGCGCGCGCGCGCACACCTGCGCACCGCGAACGCACTTGCGCACCACCTCCTCGTCCGTCCGCGCGGGGAGAGGGAGAGAGAGAGAGCGAGCGTCGGTGTGAAGCTATGCGCGTATGTAAGCGAGCGCGCCGCGCAAAGAGAGGAAGAGAGAGAGAGAGAGCGCGAGCGACTTTGGGGTCAACGGCCAGGCGGCGCCTAAGATCCTCCGTAGGCCGTCGAGCGAGTAGAAGTAGGAGGGAGCGACTACGCGCGCGACTGCAGCCGCAGATAGTGGGGCAGGTCGTGCCAACCGGCTGAAATAAAAAAAAGAAGAAAAAAAAAAGGGAGAAACTCCTTAATTTAATGGCCCGATCGAGATCGTCGTCTCCTCTCCCGATCGACGGACGGCGAGAGGGCTTTTCCGATGGCTTCAAACTCCATTTCTGCAGTGATATTGCGGCGTGAAATCCGAACTGCTTGCGCCGCTGCCGGGGGATATGTCATGCATCTCGCTGATTTTCTGATTTAACTGTAAATCTCGCCGAGAGCGTATACATATACGTGGGAAACGTGCGCCTGGCTAATTGACGCTTTTTCAACGGAGCCCATTCAAATATGAAGCTTCCTTTAATCAAGTTTCTGCATTACCCCGTGCACCGAGAGTGATCACGCAAGGCCGTAAAGCTCTCCGTTCTTGCGATTTTCAATCGCGGCGGCGGCGGCTACACGGCTCTCGATTCCCGGTGGGTCATGGAACGAGATGTATATACACCCGCGATGAAAAAGCAGCCCGGCTCACGAAGAGCTCGTAGCGCGTCATTAAGAGGCAGCGCATGCGCGCCGAGAGCTGCAATGGCAATTAGGATTACCGCATGTCCAAGCGATTTCCCGAGCGATTACCATGCGATCCGCATATCGACGCTTACATTCGGCATCGGCCGGCACGCACTTCCCTTTCCTCCTTATAGGACTCGTCGAGTCGCGATTGCCTTCCGTTCCAGCCCTGGTACAGCTTTGGCGGGACATAATATATCCCTCGAGCGTTTTCGGGTATGAACGATTAGCCGGGCGTCTTTGTGCGCTTGTGCCCGCTTATCTCGCCGCCCATTAGCCTACGTGACGCGCGTGCCGCGTAACAATCGAGGCCCGAGGCGTCGAGTCATGCGGGAGGATGGGCCCCGAGATAAGGCCCTCGTCCTCGCGCGGCTTTAATTACCGAAAAAACACAGGAGGCGCCTTACTCACTGCCCGCGGGGCGCGAGCCCTCGCGGCCGGAGGAAGTCGGGCGTTAAAAAGCGCGGGGAGAGAGAAAAGAAAAAATGAGATTCCTCGGAGATCTCTCGCGGCGTTATGCGGTAGTCGCACTTTTTTGCTACTCCACAATTTAACGCAGATAGCCATCGGAATATATTCATGAGCAATATACTCCACACTCGACGAGCACACGGCTTCACGGAAAAGCGATTTCCCCTCGTAGCGCGGCCGCAAGTCGGGGTGCGCGAACTGTCCCCTCGAAAAGTGCTCGGGGCTTTCTGCGAATAAGAAATTGCGGCCTGCGCGCCGAGAGCGGATCTATGCAGCCGTGATTCCACTTTCATTAAAAAAAAAAAAATAAGCAGCGCAAGTGCTCGAGCGCATCTTATTCGACTTCCCAGAAGCGGCAGTGGTCAGCGGCGGAGGCTCAAGGTCGCCGCCGAGCGCAAAAGGGCACGCACCGAGCTGCAGCCGGCGGTTAATGCACTTAATTGCCGGCGAAAAAGCGCCCGTAAAATCGGCGCCGATTATTTCTGCGTTAATTAATCGCCGCGGCTCACTGCTGCCCGCAACAAAGTGTGCTGGGCCGATTGGCGGGGGGGAAGGCGCAAAAAATCCCGCTCCCGCGATTATTACTCGCGGGCAAAAAAGTTTCTAGCAAGCGCCTTTAAAATTGAATCATGGAAGGCAGACTCGGCGCTCTTTTGTTTTGAGCGAAAAGCGGATTCTCAGGGCGTACCAGGGGTAGAATGCGACTTGATTTGCGCGAGTCGCGTCTAAAAATAGTCTGTGCGTGGTTGTTATATCATATCCCCGGCAATTACCGGCGCGCGCACACAGCCAAAGAAACTTTACTATCCCTCGCTTCGCCCATCGACTCTCGGAGGCAATTCATCCGCAGATACGCGCTCTCCTCCGAGAAAAGCGGCGCATCCATCTTCGGCGGCCGCAAAAATATCCGCCCTTGCCTCCGCTCTACGCGATAATTAAAGCCCGAGAGCGAGTATTATATATACAAGTATGCAAACCAATCCCCTCGGTGCGCGGTTACGCGCATGCGCCGAGACGAGACGAGAGAGACGAGAGAGAAACGAGCAACAGGCGGTCGCGCGCACCAGTCCGCCAAGCGTTGAACTCACTGAGCTCCCTTCGATTCGCGGCACGCTTATCGTGGCCCGCCGGCTGAATATCAATGCCCCCCTCGCGCGGCTGCGCGCAAAATAACACCCGCACACCGGAGGAACTGCCTCGTCAAGCCGCCCCGCGTGAGAGTCTTTAGCGACGCGAGCCGGCCGTAAATCATCGGCGCGCAGCCTTCCTTCAGCGGGGAGATGGGATTTCGCGGGAGGAGCGAGGATTCAATTGTTCGGGTGTAATTGGAGGGAGCGACCGAGGGGGGGAGGAGAGAAAATCGAGAGCTGGACAGCTCTCTGCGGCGAATGAGGCAAAGGGCCGATGCTGGTCGCGCCGCAAATTGTCTTTTAAGCGTCGATCGAGATCGATTTATATGTCGAGCACGCTGTAATTTCGTAATGGTCGGTGTTTAATTTTAAACTGGATGGAGGTTCATTCTCATTTTTCTTCTGCGTTAACGCTGTAGATAAATAAAAGATGATTTTTTTTCAGTTTAATGCGCCGAAAGGCGGGAGGAATTTCTGATGAAAAAAAAAAGGTTTATCACCGCGCACACTGCTCCCCGTAACTGTAATAAATGTTTTCGCTGCGCATTCAAAGTAGAAGAAAAAAAAAGAGATTGCGTTTTCGGAAATTGCGTACCGTTTTACGAGCGTAATACTCGGAAAGACAGTTAAATTCGCTCGCTCGGGGAAATTCGTATAAGAGCATCGGCGTCCTCCGCGATCTTGGGCTTTGAACTAGAAACGAAATATGCGCTGCAGCACGCAATAAAACCGCTCTCTCTCTCTCTCTCTCGCACAAAGGAAAGACACAAAACATCGATAGATCTGCGCTCGAAGCGGAAACCATTCGGCTCCGGGAACCGATTGGCACACCGGGAGGATACTGAGAAAAGTCGTAGCCCGATCTCTCTCTCTCTCGAAATTGCCCCGGCCGGGATTCCTGGCGCAAGCTGCGCTTGTAATTGTTAAATTGGTGCCTCCCCAAGCGCGATTAAGTTCTAAGCCGAGGAGTCGGGGGCCTTGCCCCAACCGTCGACTTTGACCGAGAGGAGCTGCCTCTTCTTCCTCCGCGGGTTTCTGTCTAGAAGAAAGAGAGAGAGAAAGAGAAAGAGAGAGAGATCCGTGGGAATGGAACTTTTTTACGGGAAGTTTGCCGTGTCTTTATTAGACGTGTGCTCGACTCGATCGTGTGTTGTTTGAGCAGGAAGGATTCCGGCGCCCTTCTCGAGCCCCCTCTAATTGCTCTCCTTCGGAGGCGGCCGAAAAATAAAGTAAATTGACGCCGGTGCTTTTAGGAGTTACATAATAGGCGGAAGAAGCGCCCGACGTGGTAACCCGCTGATTTTCGGGTCAGTGGAATGCCGGGCTTTGACTCGGCCGCGGGATCGATTAGCGCTCCGAGCGACGCGAATCCAACTTTTATAACAATTTTGAAGAATACCTTTATATCAATCGGAAAAATGGCTCTAAACAATGAAGCTGTTTTGCGCTCGAAAAGATAAACAAGCCAAAGAGGGCTCGGGTCGGTCGTTAAAATCTTGTTTGAAATCTCGAAAGCAAATATCCTGTCCCTAAATCATACGCGCAGGCACTTTACACGCTCCGCTCCGGGCTCATATTTTATAAGTCAGCTCCATACATAAAAGCTTGAAATACTACGGGGTATATATCCGCTCTCGCGGAGTGTCTCGGTCGGCGGCAAGTTTTTCGCGCCTCCGCGGCGTCCACACCGGCGAGAGGATCGTGCAAGTTCAAGTTCAAGGCCCCCCCCCCCCCCCCCCCTTTCGCTTCGACTTCCTACTGGGTTGCAAAAGACAAGAAGGAGATAGAACGTACCTCGATGGCTCACTCTTGGACACTGGGTTCACTGCTGCGGTGAATTAAAAAAACACGTATACACGCGCACTGGAGGGCAAAGCACTGAGTCAGTTTTCTCTTATACAGGCACACACGGGATAGAGGAGCAGCTCCTTCCGGTCCCCGGGCAGAGAGATAAGCGAGCGAAGGAGAAAGAGTTGCGGCGCAACTGCAACAACCAGCAACGTAACTACTGCGCGCCGTCGCTGCTGCTGCTGCTGCTGCTCCTGCTGCTGATGGTTGCGCTGTCGGCACGGCTCTGTCTTCGGGGCCGCGACTCGACCTGACTTTATAAAACCGGGCTCTCTCTCCCGCGGGGCCCTCGGTTGGACGCTTCCTCCCAAAGCTCCGCGGCGATTGGACGCTCGCCTAGCGGTATCCGTCCCGCCAACTACTACGTCCCTTCTCTTCTTCCTTCGCTGCCTCTTCTACCTCTTCTTCTTCGCTCCTCTGCTCTAGCCGAGCTTCTCTCTCTCTCTCTCTCTCTCTCTCTCTCTTTCTCTCTCTCGCCGCCGCTCTCTCGCTCGCTTCTTAGACCTGCCTGCCTTATTCCTAAGAGCGAATTCGTTGCTCTGCCGAGAGAGCTCTCCTATCCGCCTTCAAGCTTGGACTCCAAGCGGCTAACAGTGACATTTTACCGTTTTCCCTCTCTCTCTCTCCCCCTGATCCAGCTTCTCTCTTTCGCGAGGTGCGTCCTTTCGGTTTTCGAGGCGACTTTCCTACGCCGGAGACTCTCGGCTATTCTTTCGGGGAGTAACTGTATCAAACTTGGGATTCGCGGATAATTGCGCGGGCTAATTGGAGCGGCCGGGGAAGGAGCCACTAGTTTTTTTTTTTTTTTTTTTCAACGTAAACGAGGCGCTCGGAATATGGAACGATTCTCTTTTCTAAGCCGACATATAAGGGGCACAATCGGCGCGTGCTTAGCACTCGCGGACTGTCCGAAATAAATAAGCGTTTAGAATAATGGATTAGCCGACGCGCTCGGTACCGTTTCATATTTTTCAGCCGAGCTTCAATAGGCTATTAGGACGTCGCATTGCTCGATGATGATGCTCTTATTACGTAAACAAATGGCAAATTTATTATTTTCCATGTATCGAGCGCCGACTCGAATACATTCGCGAGACTCTTCCATTCTCGTGCGGCGGCCGAGCCAACAACAATTAATCACGCACTCGAACAAACGAGCGGTCGAAACGGTAAAAAAAACCGGGTCAATGCAGTGTTTTCATCGGCGAGAACCGTTAACATTTTTTTTTGCTCCGAAGCACCATCCATCGCGCATCTTTATTCATGAAATTTGGCCCAACTTAACCCAGAAAAAAAAACGTCCACCTCCCAAGCGAAACGGCCGCTCGTTCACCCACGCGGTTCGTCGTCGCGTTTCGCCTATTCCTTCCGCCGAGGAGTTTTTTGAACCCTCCGCGCACGCGCGCGCGCGCGAGTTATCCAGCCGTGTAAATTGAAATTGAGGAAGTAGCACCTATGCCGGAGAGAGAGAGTCGAGCTCTGCGCCGGCAGAAATTGCAAGCCCCGAAATACCGCCGGCGGCCTGACTCAAACCGCGCCACTTCCACTGCGGAATCTCCCTCGGATCGACGGGCCACTGCGGACGATTACGCCGAGCGCGATATCATCTAGGAACGTGGGTGTATACTTACGGGCCTTACCGCTACCAAAGCAATCATTTCGAATCCGCGTCAGTTTTTTTTTTTTTTTTTTTAGAGGGGGGGGGAGGGGGGCCGTTTTGCCTTCTCGATTAATACGCCGGCCACTTGAACTTGGAAGAGTTTAATGGCTCTCGCGGACTTTTGAGGAATAGTAACGGGAAGAGAGATTGAGTGTTTTTTTGCTTCTTTTTTTTAAGAAAGGTGGGATAAATTTTTTTAGAGGAAGTCGTAATGTTTTTAACGACGATAAATCAACTTACGGTGCGCGCGTAATTTCAGTATCTGTTTTTCGCATATTTTATGTCAATGTTTGCGTTGCTCTTGCGATGCCGTTTAATATCTTGTAATGCAGGCTCTCAAACAGGAAATTAGTATACTCGCACTGTGAGAAATTTTTCCCCTCGAGTACCTTAATTTTTATCAGCAATTTGGTAAATCGATATTGCTTTATTAAAATGAGCATTCCGCTTACAAGGAAAACATCGCATCGCACGCCGTACACGGATTTCAATTAGCCTCCAGAAATTACGTTCTCTTAGGGGGGTATAAGGGCCTGCAAATTGATGATGTAATTCCTGAACCTTAAAATATCGCTTGCTGTACGGGAAGAAATTAAAAATTTCTCCCCCCATAATGATAGGGTAATTGATCTTACATTAGCTTTTATTAAAGCGTTAAGTGCATGTTTCTTCGAATATAGCACACTTATTCCGAGCCAATAGCGCCTATATATATATATCACAACACAGCTCTTCATTGTATCATTGTGCTCGGTAAGTTCGATTAAGCGATTGCTCGCGTCGACCTAAAAAATAAAGACTTCCCCGGCGGCCACCTCAATGCGCCATAATTGCTCGGCGACACAATAAACACGGCGAGGCGTATAATCGGACCTAGAAACAGATAACAATACCGACATTTGCATCGGACGGCCTGAAAAGCCGCCGCATCATCGTCGTCGTCGCCGTCGTCTAGGCCTCTCTACAATACCCGCGCGCCGGCAATAACACGCAAGAAAGTCGTGATCGGACAAAAGTAAAGACGTCGCGAGTCGCGCTTGCTCGCGCGAAAAGCCAGCCCCGCGGCCGTGGAGGGGGGGCCGCATAATGAGGCGAGTTCCCAGATAGTCGGCAGAGAGCTGCACTTGACACAGATCAAGGACACTCGGCGTTACATAGCCGAGCCGCGCGGCTTTCTCCCTCTCTCGCCGAGCGCGCCGAGGCGCGAGGCTCCGGCAGTGCCAATGCCCCGCGACGACTCTCCGCCTGGCTAGGAGAGAGAGAGAGAGAGCGTCAGAGTCGAGGAGAGAGAGAGCGAGAGAGGATAATGAAAAAACTGGAGTATTATTACGAAGGTTTGCGGAAGGCACGAGTAGGGAGAGAGGATTCTTATTAGAAGCGGAGGCTCTATGCAAACGACCGGTGGCGTCTAATGGCGCCTTCGCTGAATTGGGCCGCGTTGCGTAATTTGACGAGGGTCTAATAATCGATGCGATTGCTGCCGAGAGAGATAATATTTGGACGGCTCCTTCGGTGGCTTGAAAAAACTTGTTTCTCTTGCCTCGCAGCGAGGCTTTATCCTGTACATCTCGAAAAGTAGTAAACATAATAATTATGATTAATCCTCGTCTTATGACACTTGTATAGTTATTCTTAAAACGGCGCCGAGTTTGCTGAAATAAATATATGTAGCGGCCTTGTTGAAAAAAGGTATAAGTACGGCTTTCCTTTCAATTGCGGAATAATACGCGGCCTGGCGCATCACTTTTCTGCAAATAATATTTAATATCTTAATTTCACAAGCCATTTACCAACTGCCTCGAATCGCCGCCGATCTAATTGTCCCTAATTCCCTCCATAACGAACTCCTCCGATCCTGAAAAAGCGAAAACCCAACTGTGCAGCCCTAAACTTGCGCGCGGCGTCCGATCCGAGAGCTTCTCCTCTCCTTGCATATAGCCAAAGCAGCTCTCTCGCGCGCAATAATGGGAGGGGGGAGGCCGTTCGCGGTCGTTAGACTCACGCGAGCCTTCGTTATCCATGGCTCGCGTCGAAATCGACAAAGGCGAAACGCGTCGCACACCCACACACACACGTCTTAACGGAGCGTTACGTGCGCCGATCGGATCGCTCTCCGCGGAGCTCCGAGAAATATTAGTGCGCACCTCTCCCCGCAGCTCGAGAATATAACTATAATCCGCCGCCCGCATATAGTTGCGAGCGTTGAGTTTTTACTTGGAAACGCGAAAACTGTAACAAAGAGAGGGTCCCGCCGGCTTGGGCACACACACACACACACACACACACACACACCGATCGTAGAGGAGGAGACGGAGCGAGAGTTTACGGCGAGGGACTAATGACGCGTGATCTATGCGTCGCCGGGGTTGGATGCTAATTGCGAGGCCCGTGTTTGCTCTACGCTGACAAGTGATGGACTGCGGAATAAATTCCGCCTGCGAAAATAAGAAGGACGCGCGGGCCTTTTACGAGCCTTAAATCACACGAGGAGAATTCGGAATTACTGTTATTCGTGAGGTATAGGATCGCCGCAATTAGTCCGAAAATCGTAATTTTAACACTTCGAGCACTTAGTGCGCCCGCCGCGCAAAAAGTGTATTAACTCGGCTTCATTCAGATCCCATTTCCGTACCTTCGTCCGTAATAAGCCCGTAACGCAGGAAAGTAGCCCAGCTTCGTATACGCCCATTACCGTACGCGTCTCCACTCGCAAAAAGGAAGCGCCGAATCCTTCCAGGAAACGAGCGGCCTTTAAGCCTGTACAGCCTCCCCGATAAGCAGCGATCTCCCTCGGACGGGAGATAGATAGATCGTTTATTCGCTTTGCAGCAAAAACAAAAATAAACATATATATACATAGAAACTCATAATGATCCAATAGCAATATGGTACAAATTCAGATTCAAAATAGAGAGTATTCGCATAGAAGACTACAAGATATAGGTAAACAGCGGTACATGTAGCTCAAAAAATCAAATTAAAGTTTGGTCTAGGACCTCTTAAAAATATCACAGTAGCGAGTTTATCACAGTTTTTAGGCTACTAAGCCACGTCAACTAATATTAATAATACTATAGTATTAGTTTGCACTCACTTAGTGGAGGTCACGAGAGACTTAAATCTAGAATAAGCTTATATACTAACTTCGCAGACTAGAATACGATGCCGACGCCATCTAACCCCAATAAGAGGCTAATGGTCGAGTTCGA